>QLPN01000678.1:0-56037 GCA_003314395.1 Albatrellus ellisii
TTGGACCATTCACTATCAAAGATGTCCTCAGACCTGTCACAAATTACTGCCAAAATGGAAGATTCATCCCATGTGTCATATCATGCTTCTTACATCATTCAAGGAAACACCTGAACACAGCCCCAACTATATGAAACCACCCCTGGAGATAGTCAAAGGTGAAACAGAGTTTGAAGTGGGAACAATCATCAGCTCTAGAGTGCAGAACAATAGATGGCTCCAATATCACATCAAATGGAAGGGATACCCTAAATCAGATAACATGTGGGAACCACAGGGGAATCTGAGGAATGCACAGCAGGAAATAGACAACTTCCACAAATGAAGGCCAAGTGCACCTAGACCACTGTGCAGCCTGGGAATAGACCTATTCACATTCAGGAATCACATGACCACCCCCTCACTCATACTTAAACAAGTTGTCTCACTCCCAAACCATTCATCACCCAACATGTCTTCACTCCCCCTGTCCTCAGCCTTCTCCTCCCCCTTCTCCTCATTCTCCCTCCTCCAATCCCCCCCTTACTGAGGAGGATGCTCCTGCCACTGCCACCCCACCCCCTCCACTGCCAAGCCCTCTCTCCCTTCAAATGGGACTCACTGGCCCTTGGCCCATTCCCTGGGGGTCTACCCCTTTTGTCTGCCACCCTGCTACCCCCTACCCAACCACAGTGACCTCCTCACCTTACAAGCCAGAGTTATCTCTGGTTTTGCCTGCCCTCCCTCACCCTCTCCCACTCAGCCTGCCCCCAGCACTCCCTTTGGAGGACTGCATCACTGACACCCTGGCCTCCATCCCAGGCCTCATCACTGCCCCCACCTCCCCTGTGGCCTCCTGGGGCAACCCATCAGTGGGCTGGTGGCCCACCTCCCACCACCATGTTGAGGTGTGGTCAACCCCCTCCCCCACCCTGGCCCCACCAAGAGGGGCCTGCTTCAAATGTGGCCAGCATGGCCACCACTGGGCCCAATGCCCCAACCCCCACCACTGCCACACCCCCTACACCCACCCCCACTCTGTTGAGTGTCTCAACACAATGTTCATCACCTGGGAGGCAAAATGTGTCTTCCTCCACAAGAAGAACCTCCTGGCCCAGGAGGACCTCAACTGGGTCTGTGAGGAGGCCCACTACTGGGCCCAGTGCCAGGCTTCTCACCCCACCACTCCCCCAAACACCTGTGGTTCTTCAACAGGGGGATACCCAATGGATTCATCCCAGCCTGGGACACCTTCCCCCTTCCCATCAAAGATGGGCACTGCATCCATTACTAGGAAGTGGAGGGTGGGGAGTGACAGGTCAAGGGACCCCACCAAGTGTTGCAGGCAATGCATCACATAAAGAGGGGGTGATGTTATGAGGCACTTGCTTAGGCACCTTGTTATGGACTTGTTTTTTCTTTTTCTTTTTCTTTTTCTTTTATCTAACTTACTATAAGTGTAGTATTAACTCCAGTTGTTGAGCTTAGCTCCAATTTATAGTAAGGACTCTATCTCTTCCACTTTATAGTACTACAGTATTTACATACTATGCTGTGAGTTTTACTCCAAGTACTATAAAGCTTATTTATCTTTTATCTTCCTTTATTTATTTACATTTACTTGTGTGAGGCCAATGCTATGTTGAAGCCAAACAACTGAAGGAAAGCTAAAAACAACAAAAGGACAATCATGCTTAGACTAGTAGATATCCCAGATATATTCAGTGTAAAGTAAAAGAAGAAAGAGAACTGATACTGTACCTAGCAGATATCCCAGATGATCAGAACTGGGGAATAAACACTAGGAGTGGTATAGTATATATAGTACTGTACTCTAGGGCAGGTGTATGGACTAGCAAAGGCTGTGCAGTAGAGATAACAATAGCAATTAATCAGAGAGAGGATGACTGATGTCCACAGCAAGTGTGGAAATAATTAGTGATACTCTGCAGCAGTCATGAGAAAGCTGAATGAGTGTCAGAACGTACTTATTTTTCTTCTCATTTTACAATTTCTTTTATCCTTATCACTCAAGATCTACATGAGATATCTTATCTCATCTTATCAGATCATCAGTAGATCTTATTGTGATTATCTATGACTCATTTCCATTTAATCATCGGGCTGCTTACTATACAATTATGACTACAATTCCCACAGACGCTTACTGATGCAGTGCAATGCTGCGCATTGCTTACTGATACTTCTCACAGATGCTGCGCATCTTGTTTACATACGCCTGCCCTACAGTGACAGCACATGGTCTGTGCGCCAATCCCTGTAGTATATAAGGACTCTCATGTAGTAGATAGCTCTTTAGCTTTATACATCTGAGATATCCACTATACAGTGTGACTATTCTAAGGTGTATTGTCTCATTCTTCACCAATTCCCCTCCTCTTCTTAATTGTGACCTCACTGTCCTAGCGTGCACCTCACAATTGTATAAAGCTCTTCACAGCGACCTCACCTCTTCCCTCACTCCTATATTCCGTGTTTGAACCATCATTCCCCTCCCTCCTCACTCAAGAGAGTGTTGTTGTGAGGCGCACGCTAGGACAGCGAGGTCACAACTGAAAGGAGGAAGGGAATTGGAGCGGAAGAGACAATACACCTTAGAAGAGTCACGCTGTATAGCGGATATCTCAGATGTATAAAGCTAAAGAGCTATCTACTACATGAGAGTCCTTATATACTACAGGGATTGGTGCACAGACCATGTGCTGTCACTGTAGGGCAGGCGTATGTAAACAAGATGCGCAGCATCTGTGAGAAGTATCAGTAAGCAATGTGCAGCATTGCACTGCATCAGTAAGCGTCTGTGGGAATTGTAGTCATAATTGTATAGTAAGTGGCCCGATGATTAAATGGAAATGAGTCATAGATAATCGCAATAAGATCTACTGATGATCTGATAAGATGAGATAAGATATTGCATGTAGATCTTGAGCGATAAGGATGAAAGAAATCGTAAAATGAAGAGAAAAATAAGTATGTTCTGACAGTTGTACTATTATAGTTCTCCAGTTCTTCATAGTTCAGCTGCAGCACTGGGCCTTATATTGCCTCAGTGAGCAGTGCTAGGGTGTCTACCACTTAGTGGGGCATCGCAGAACCTCCTGACAACCGTTCAGACCAGGAGTACTATACTTTTTACCATAACAAAGATCTCTTTCGTAGTACTAGTAGCACTTATATACTAGTATATACTTTCGTACCATCACCTTCCATTTCATGTTGAAAGGCCTATTCCCTTGAAAAAGGAATAGCAAGTTCTCACTTCACATGATCTTATTTCATCATTCTGCACATTCTATGCTCAGAAAAGAGAACTAGATCTGGCAAATCCTATGCCAGATTCAGCTCTCTTCCACCACCTACTCGTCGAGCAACTTCTCTTGCTCTCCTCCGCTTCCACGCCAATGCCTACAACTACAGACAACAACAGGCAATTTGGTTTTTCAAACTCCACAATCCCTACTACAATGATCACCCTGAGGAGTTCCCGTGGCATTATTTTCCAAACTACCTCGACCAAACCAGCCCATATTACAACTCACTCCCCCAGGCATTCATTTTTAGAAATGAACGATGATGCAACATGGACCGAGCACTTGGGAAATGAGAGAACCAGCTCCAATGGTAGAAGACTCCTCAGTCAAACAAGAGAGAGAGAGAAGAGAAGCAGACAAGATCAGGAGGCTTCGACTATTGGATGTAGAGGAAGCGATGGAGATGATGAATGATCAGATGAAGCGGCAGCAACGTATACAGAAGGAACAAGGGGACACAATCATCAGTTTAGGGACAACAATGGCAGATATTGCCAAGAATATGAAGGACATCACAGCAATGATGTGACAACAAGCCCAACCTTTGGCAGTCCCCCAAGTTATTCACACCAGTTCCTCTGGCCCTGTACATGCCCAGTCAGCCCATGTATTTGCCCAACACCGGGTAAAAGTTTCTGTGCCTACAGCATTCTCGGGGAAGCGAGACAAGCTTGATTTGTTTGTCCAAGAATTGTTCCTGGTATTCACTGCAAACAAAACATGGTCAGACAGCAATCGTATCACATATGCCCTCTCCTATATGATAGGAGGATCGGCGGAAGCATGGCGAAATCTACAAGTCATGAAACAATGACTTCATGAGGCTAACCCCCTCAACCCATTACACCCCATGCCATTCTGAGACTGGGTAGAGTTTGATACAAAATTACAGGAGCAATTTGGAGACCCAGATGAAGCCTATACTGCACAACAAGCATTACATAAACTTCGACAAATGGGGAAAACAGCAGATGAATACACTACAGAATTCCTCCTACTAGCAGCCAAAACCTTATACGATGAGCATGTGCTCATAGACTGCTACAAGAGGGGATTAAACAGTGACGTACTCAATCGAGTATACAACATCAACCCACTCCCCATCATGTACCTAGATTGGCAGAGGATGGCACAACAGGCGGACAGGCATATGCAGGAATACCACCAACTTATGCAGTCCAGGGGACCATCTCAATGGACCCCCAGATACAATCAACAAGCCAACTACCAAACCAATATAGGTACACAGAAGGCCAGTAATGCGACAGTACCCATGGATGTTGACGCAGCACAGAGAAGAAGACCCCTAATATGTTTCAATTGTAGGAAAGAGGGGCATAGGGCAAACGTCTGCCCACAGAGGAAGAACATTAGGGAGATACATGAAGAAATCAGGCAGATGAGCACGGTAGATTTTGAAAAGATGATATTTGATGAAGGAGAGAGGAGGAAACAACAGGGTTTTGCAAAGGACAGCCAGTAGATGTCACTGGACTGTCCAAAAATAGGTTTTCAGTACTTACTCCAGATGATGGTGCTGTTGATCACGCCAATGTATGTGATCCAATTGATGAAATCATATTTAACCACATCATAAAGGAGACAAAGACTGAAAAGAAAGAGACATCTGAGAGTATGCCCTCTCATGAGAAAGAAAAACACATAATCATGGGGATTAGAGTGGATTTACCCATGGTTAAAGTTGAAGTCAAAGTACCAGAAAGCAGACAAGTAGTAACGATTGAGGCTCTTTTGGATTCAGGAGCAACCACATGTTACATAGACAAAGAGTTTGTCAAAACGAACCGTCTAAACACAAAGAAACTCCCTATTGCTATACCAGTCTATAATGTAGATGGAACCAAAAACGAACAAGGATCCATCACAGAAACCATGGATTTAATTGTAAAAGTCCAAAACCATACAGAATGAACATCATTCTGTGTCATGGGACTTGGAAAAGTCAATCTAATACTTGGAGAGACTTGGTTAAAAATCCACAATCCAGAAATAGACTGGAATACAGGAGCAATTTCGTTTACAAGATGTCCACAAAGATGCCATTTACATATGATCGAAGAAAGGAAGGAATGGAAAAAGAAGAAAACAGAAAAATTGAAGAGAGAAATACCAAAAATAGTAGAAGTTGATGACGATGATGACGACGAAGTACAGAAAGATGATCGTATCCTCTGCATCATGATAGGAGATGATGAGAAGGATGCCACAATTTGAAATATATCTCAAGATCTAGCAATAGAGGCAGAAAAGAAAAAGATAAAGAAATCTTTTGAAGACATTGTTCCAAAAGCATACCACGGATTCAAATCAGTCTTTGAAAAGGAATTTTTTGACGAACTACCTCTGAAATGAATTTGGGATCATGCTATCGAATTGAAACCGGGCGCAAAGATGCATATGGGAAAGGTGTACAATCTTTCCTTTGTTGAACAACAAGAGTTGGAAAAATTTGTTGAAGAGAATCTTAAATCAGGACGAATACATACTTCCAAATCACCAATGGCTTCTCCATTTTTCTTTATCAAAAAGAAGTCAGGTGAATTACATCCAATTCAAGACTATCGACACCTCAACAAGATCACTATCAAGAACTCTTATCCATTACCTCTCATCTCAGAATTGATAGATAAACTCAAAGGGGCAAAATATTTCACCAAACTCGACATCAGATGGGGATATAACAATGTTCATATCAAAGAAGGAGACGAATGGAAGGCTGCCTTCATTACCAACAAAGGCTTATACGAACCTCTTGTCATGTTCTTTGGACTTACCAACAGCCCTGCCACATTCCAAACTATGATGAATCATCTCTTCAGAGAACTCATCGCTAGGGGCAAAGTGGTTGTCTATATGGACGACATCCTCATATTCACCGCAACCATGGAGGAACACCGCCACATAGTTGAAGAAGTCCTTGCAATTCTATGTGATAACAAATTATACCTGAAACCTGAGAAATGTGACTTTGAAAAGATGGAAATCGATTATCTTGGCCTCAAGATATCCTTTGATAAAATCATGATGGATCCTGTCAAGGTCGAAGGGATAGCTGAATGGCCTACCCCAACCTCCATCACTGAAGTTCACTCCTTTTTAGGATTCACCAACTTCTATCGTCGTTTCATCAGGGGATTTTCAGATATAGCAAAACCGATGAATGCTCTACTACAAAAAGATAGCAAATGGCGTTGGGATCAGGAACAAAAAGAATTCTTCGAAAATCTTAAAACAGCATTATGTTCCAAACCTGTTTTAGTCTGAACCCAACAGACCATATCTTGTAGAAGCAGACAGTTCTGGGTATGCTACTGGTGCAGTACTCTCACAAATGCGAGACGACGAAAAATGGCATCCCATCACATACATTAGCAAAGGTCTATCACCTGTGGAGAGGAACTATGACATCTATGATAAAGAAATGTTAGCTGTCATATGCGCATTGGAACAATGGCAACACTATCTGGAAGGAACAGATAGTATAGTCGAAATCCTCACAGATCACAAAAACCTAGAGTACTTTATGAGTGCCCAGAAATTGAACTGTCGCCAGGCTTGATGGTCTCTTTTTCTTTCTAGGTTCAACTTTCACCTTTCCCACAGACTGGGAAAGAGTTCAGCCAAGCCAGATCTCCTCTCGAGATGAGCAGATCATAAAGAGGGGGTGGAACATGACAACGAAAATGTCATACTACTAAAACCAGAATTTTTCAACAAAACAAACCACATACAAGCAGTCATGATGAACAATATTCCACTCCTTCAGAAGATTGCAAACAAACAAGAGAAGGACAGAGATGTCAAGATGTGGGTAGAATTGTCAGCAGACAAATGCAAAACAGCTACCATAGCCAGTTGGGGACAAAATAAGAAAGGATTACTTACATACAAAAACAAAATCCTCGTCCCAGATAGCTGCAGAGCAGATGTCGTCAAACAATGCCATGATACCCCAATAGCAGGACATCCAGGACAATGGAGGACACTGGAGATAGTGTCAAGAATGTTTTGGTGGAAAGGAATGGCAGCTTATGTCAGGAAATACATCAAAAGTTGCGACATATGTCAAAGAATGAAAACGATCACTCAAAAACCACAAGGAGAATTGACACCAAATGAAATACCGCCATGTCCCTGGCAAATCATATCCACCGACCTCATTACACAACTACTGGACAGTCAAGGATATGATTCAATTCTAGTGGTTGTCGATCGTTTCTCGAAGATGATCCATACTATAGCAACAACATCAGACGTAACTGCCGAAGGAGTTGCGAGATTGTTCAGAGACAACATTTGGAAACATCATGGGTTACCCGAGAAGATTCTATCTGATTGTGGCCCCCAATTTGCATCCAAAATGATGAAGGAGCTAAACAGATTACTGGGCATTAAAACAGCCCTATCCACAGCATACCACCCACAGACAGATGGACAAACAGAAAGGATTAATCAAGAAATTGAACAATACCTCCAAATATTCATTGACCATCGACAATCTGATTGGATGAATTGGCTGCCCATGGCAGAATTCTGTTATAATAACAGAGTTAATGCCTCTACCAAGTACTCTCCTTTCATGCTAAACTCTGGACAAAATCCAAGAATGGGATTTGAACCAGGCAAGACATCCACTATCAATTCAGTAGAAAATTTTGTTGAAGGGTTGAAGAGAACGAGAGAAGATGCTGAATCAGTGTTAAAGAAAGCAGCTGATGATATGAAGAAGTATTACGACACACACAAGGGAAAAACTCCCAAATATCAAATAGGAGACAAAGTCTGGTTAGATGCATCCAATATCCAGACAGGACAACCAACCTGGAAATTAGACCATAAAAGACTTGGACCATATCCAATTATCAAAGTGCTTTCAAATAACGCATACGAATTAGCACTTCCCAAGTCGATGAAAATTCATCTGGTTTTCCACATCATCAAATTACTACCATATTCTCCCAATGATATTCTGGAACAAGTCATAAAAATCCCTCCACCACCCATCATCAAAGATAATGTTGAGCAATATGAAGTCGAAAAGATCTTAAACAGCAGGAAATACCGTGGAAATGTTCAATACCTCATCAAATGGAAAAATTACCCAGAAGACAAAAATTCCTGGGAACCAGCATGCGTCATGATCAAAGACATACCCAAACTGGTTAAAGAATTCCATAATGAACACCCAACTGCTATTAGATCTATTCAACATTGCTCTATTCCTATCAAATGACTTTCCAACTTGGCAACTTTACCCACTTGTGGATCAGAGCATGCAGCAGGACTAGACCTTTACAGTGCAGAAGAAATTATTATTCCTGCACATGGCCAAAAATTAGTCAATACTCAAATCTCCCTGGCTATACCAGACAACTGCTATGGACATGTTGCTCCTCACAGTGGTTTGGCTGTCAAAAACTCTATTCATATCGGAGCAGGAGTTATTGACTCAGATTATCGTGGCCCTGTAAAGATCCTGTTGGTCAATCTTGGTGATAAAGGTTTTGGATCCACTGGAGTTTCTTTTGCTCATCGAGTCGTCTTGCCCTAAAAAGGGGGGTATTTGTCAGAACGTACTTATTTTTCTTCTCATTTTATGATTTCTTTTATCCTTATCGCTCAAGATCTACATGAGATATCTTATCTCATCTTATCTGATCATCAGTAGATCTTATCGCGATTATCTATGACACACATCTATTTAGTCATTGGGCCGCTTACTCTACAGTTATGACTACAATCCCCATAGACGCTTACTGATGCAGTGCAATGCTGCACATTGCTTACTGATACTTCTCACAGATGCTGCACATCCTATTTACATACACCTGCCCTACAGTGACAGTGCATGGTCTGTGCGCCGATTCCTATAGTATATAAGGACTCTCATGTAGTAGATAGCTCTTTAGCTTTATACATCTGAGATATCCACTATACAGTGTGACTATTCTAAGGTGTATTGTCTCATTCTTCGCCAATTCCCCTCCTCTTCTTAATTGTGACCTTGCTGTCCTAGTGTGCACCTCACAGTGAGCATCTGCAGTAACAGTGAGAAAAAGAGTCATAAGCACTTCATAAGTGGGCTGATTGGAGATCAGATGACTGGTGCATCATCAGCCAATGAAGATGAAGAGGAAAGCATGACCATGAGAATTGCCTTGATAGATCAGAAGCAATTGTAAGATCTGTAGCAATAGAGGCATAAAAAAAATAGGAAAAATGAGGAGAAAAATAAGAGAAATAATAGTGACCTGACAACTTGCTAAGGACTATCACTATATAATTAGCAAGGACTCATCTTATCTCATCTCTGTTTACCTTTGTTTATCTCTCATTCATTTCATGCCTGTGGCTACATTTACTTTAGCTTACTATGGACACAACTTGGTCACATGACCTTGTTGATCAGTGAACCTTATTTTCATTTACTATCCTTAGAACCCCAGTTTTGTATAAGTAGTTGAAAGTCTGGTGGCCTTAAACCCCAGCCTTGTCAACTTCACAATCTTGGGATTCTCCTATACTGCACTTGATTGAAGCTCACCCTTGCCTCACTACAGTCTAAGAACTAAGTCTAAGATCTCTATGTCACTATAAGCATTGCTAAGACATCCTACACTCATCACTCTGGATCCTTGTTTAGTCATTGGTGATATCACCCTCATCACTATCTCATTGATCCCTCTCTTCATCATCATCAGGATGGTTTATTATGCAATACAAGTTCACAACAACTACCTTGTGACCAGGGGTATAGTTATTGCAAACTCTCCCTAAGACTGTCCAATAGGCTGCTCTTAGCACATGCTCAAATGCCAACCACTCCATATTTCTGAAACATGATGCATCTGGCAAGCTCATATGCATTGTCACAATTTATGTTGACAATATTGTACTTGCATCACACAGTATTGATGAAATAGAAAATGCAAAGGCAGCACTCAGACATTCCTTTGACATGACCAACCTCAGCAAAATAGGCTGGATTCTTGGCATGCAGGTTACATGGGATTGCAAACACAAGACCATTGTCCCCTCTCAGGAGAAATATATCAACAATGTTCTTCACAGATATGGTCACCATGATGTGCACCCCATGTGTCAATTTTTGGCTATCTTAGGCTGCTGGACTTACCCTTACACACTGTTATACTTATCTCTTTCTTTATCCTTATTTCTTTTTCTCTTCATGGTTTGAGCTCCTCTTCAACTCTATCTTGCTCTTACTATATCTTCTTTACCTCATCATCTTCTCATCTCTTCTCCTCTCTCAACCCTCTTCTGACATACCTGCTCTATGCAGCTCTCTCTTTCTCTGTGTACCTTCTACCATCTGGTACACCTCTTCTCTCATCTTACAGTCATGTATGACATCTGCACAATAGTTCTCTTCTGGCTTTAACTGCATCTTGGCCTACAAGGCCATCTCTGTCTCTAAACAATCAATTTACCATTTTTGATACTGCCCATCTTTCAATACCATAGTCACCACATCATTCCAAATGAGCAACTCATGAAGCTCAATGCTCCAGAAGTGACAGTGGACATTCATGGGTACCAGAGTGCAGTGGGCACACTCGTGTACACAATGCTATGGACATGACCCAACTTAGTGTACACCATTGGCATACTTAGCCAATGTACTGCAACACCAGGTGATGTGCATTTCCATGCTTTGAATCACACCTTCCAGTATTTATGCACCATGGTGCATCATATACTCCTCTTCAATGGTAACTTGCCTGGTGAGTTAACAGGCTTCATCAACACTGATTGGGCAGCCAACATCAATGACAGGTGATCCATCTCTGGATATGTCTTCATTCTTTCTGGTGGTGTGATTAGCTGGAGCTCCAAAAAACAAGCCTCAATGGCACTCTATAGCACAGACACCAAATGTGTTGCAGGCACACATTGTTACAAGGCACTTGCTTTGGCACCTTGTAACATTTTTTTTTTTACTTTTTACTTTTTTATCTTACTTACTAGTAAAGTGTAGTATTATTACTACAAGTGTGAGCTTAGCTCCACTTTACTTAGTAAGGACTCTATCTCTCTTTCTCTTTATAGTACTACAGTATTTATTACTGTGCTGTGAGTTTTACTCCAAGTACTATAAAGACTTATCTTTTCTTATCTTCCTTTATTTATTATAACATTTACTTGCTAAGGACTATTACTATACAATTAGCAAGGACTCACCTTTCTCACCTCTATTTATCTTTGTTTACCTCTAGTTCATTTTGTGCTTGTGGCTGAGCCACTTACTTATTCACAGACACATCTTAGGTCATGTGACTTCATTGATTGCTGCACAATCATCATTGATCTGTGAACTTTAACTACTTGTACTATTTTTAGGACTCTGGTTTGGTATGATTAGTTGAAAGATTGGTGGTCTTAAACCCCAGTCTTGTCAACTTCACAATCTAAGGATTCTCCTACTACTGTGCTTGACCTAAGCTCACCTTCATCTCACTGAAACCCTAAGAACTAAGTCTATGATCTCTAAGTTATTGAAACATGGGCAAAGTGGCAAACAGCAGATGAAACATCACAGTGTAGAGATAGGCTTGTAAACCCAGATGAAGATAGATGAGCCAAGAGGACAACAGTCCAGAGGCTTAGAGAGTTAGAGAGATAGCTAGAGAGATGGCTGTAAGATAAGAGAGAGCTCAGCACATGCAGAAGTGCTGAGGTGAGAAGATGATGAGGTAAAGAAGATATAGTAAGTGCAAGATAGAGTTGAAGAGGAGCTCAAACCATAAAGAGAAAAGAAATACCAATAAGATGAGATAGAGATAAGTATACTTAATAAATATACAGTGTAGTCAGCATCATAATGTTATGAAAAAACCAACATAAGTCACTCTAAGTGTCACTAAGACATCCTAAACTCATCACTCTGGATCCTCATTTAATCATCAGTGGTATCATCCTCATCACTATTTCATTGATCCCTTTCTTCATCATCAGGAACATTTATCATGCTTATCAAGCACATAACAACTACCTTGTTACCAGGGGTATAATTATCACAAACCTTCCCTACAACCATCCAGTAGGCCACTCTTAGCACACACAGACTTGCAGGACTCAGGGACAATACAGACAGACCCTACTTACAGAAAATTTTCCTTTGCATAGTTTTCTTTCCCCTCAGTCTTCTATGAAGAGACTGAGAATATATTCTCTTCTTGCTACAGTCAGCTGCACTCTTTCCAAGCAACCTCCTACAATATCCAGTCCTCTTGTTGCTACAACAATTGCAGTCTTGTTCTTTGTTTGTTCACCTCAGAGTCCTTTGGAACCTTGTATATAGGTGTTTGGCTCCTTGTGTATGCTAAACCTTAATAGACTCCCTGACAACCATAAACCTTAGCTTCCCCTTCCTCCATACTATCTCCATTCTTATTTCAAAGATGAAGAAACAAAACTCAGCTTCACACACATTTGTATGTCACTCAAAACTTGTATGTGTGATTGCCAAGTAAATCACAGACCTTAACCTGGACTCTCTTGTTGCCCTGTTTGCTTTCATCCTGCTGCGAGAGATATTGTACCCTCAACACATGATCAAAAGGTCTCATTTTATTTGGCATACATCAACAGCACTGGACACACTCAGGACAACCAGCAGCAGATGAGCATGTCTTGTGGTAGTTTGCACCATGGCAGTGATTGCACCAACCACCAGCAGATTGGTCTGGATGGATGGGCTGTGATAGGGCCTGGCCCCACTCACCCACTGCTGAAGGCCAGTCATCTATTGCAGTTCAGCAAGATCATGAAGACCACACAGATGACTTTCAGGCCAAGCAACATTTTTTTGGGAAAGAAGGAGGCTAACAAGGGTTGGGAGACATCTCTCTCATGGACTACATCAGGTGCCACTGATGTAGCAAATGCTAAGCCAAGCTGTCCACCTGGTCATAAGACCATCATCAACTCCAGTCAATCTGACATCCTTGAGCCTCCCTCCACAGCATCCAGCCCCAGTCTCAGGAGCACACATTTGAGCATGGACATGAGTGCATTTGTGCCCAGGAAAAAAAATCACAATTCAAGATTTGTCTGGACATGAGATCAACCTGGACTCTCTCAAGCATTTACAAACAGGTACCTCTTTCCCAGTAACCCCTTCACAATTAAAGAAGGACACCTGGTGCTTGTCAGCACACATGGAGAGCAAGATGCAAAAGCAAAGGCAGATTACAGTGGAACAGGAAGCATTGCATAAGGAGCAGGGATGGGAGGATCAAGAGAAGCAGGAGAGAGAGGAGAAAGAACATGCAGAGAAGAAGAGGGAAGCAGAAGAGTGGGCCACTCATAAGAAGCAAGAGGTGGAGGAACAAGAGGCATGTGAGAGGAAGGAGGCAGAGGAATGCACTGAGTGGGAGAGGGAGGAAGCTGAGAGAAAGAGGCAGGAGGAAGAGAAGCAGCTGTGAATAGAGAAGGAGGCTGAGGAGCAGAGATAGAAGGAGGAAGAGGAGGTGGAGCATGAGAAGGTGGAGTGACTTCACAAAGCAGAGGAGGAGCAACATCACAAGGAAGTGGAGGAGCAACAGCAGCAAATGGAATGAGTGGCTACTGAGAGGGCTGCTGCTCCATTTACCCCTGTGGATACAGAGGAGGGCAAGATTGAGGACAAGGATAAATCTTTGGAGGAGATCAAGCTGGCTCCTGCTATTGAGCAGGATACCAAAGCCAAGCCAGCAGACAAGGAGGTCTTGCACATCAACACTGTATTGACCTTACTAGAACCTACTAAATGTTGCCCTGGTCTGCTGAACCCCCCTGGTGTGACATCACCTTCTATCCCCACACCTCTTGCTTCAGCTCTCACTATGGCTCATGTTATTGAGGACTTGGGTCATGTGCCATATCCTGAGGGCATGAAGAACCCTAGTGTTGAACTGAATGTGAATGCTCAGAAGGGAAAATTCAGGTTATGTTCCTCATAAGACTCCACTGAAACTCTGGACTCATAAATCTATTCTAGATACAACCATGATTTCCTCCTGCAATTCATGTAAATCTGTAAAGAGAACCCTGACAATCTTCCTTCACTTGATGCAATCAGTCTCAAATCATCTGATCAATCCCCATACAACATGGCATGTGGTGGTTCTGGATGAAGACAAGTGTTGAGCAGTATGGCTAATGTCACTGTGCCACCATCCTGCCAGGTGTCCATTGGTCTGATGAAGGCCAGCCATCTGATGAGAGAGGAACTAGAATAGTTCTTATTCTTGTACTATGCCACTACAGTCTACTTATAGTAACTGCTGTAGTGCATGGACCATCTACTACAAGGTGAAGGGCATGTGTAGGCATGCATGTGCATGTTGGAGTGTGTTGTACAGTAGAGAGACCGAGTAGGAAGGAGGAAGTTAGTAAGCAAAGAAAATGTCAACACCCCCCCATACTGGGAACGCACTCCACCAGACCAAGATGAGTTCTATGAGCAGAAAACAACAGAAAAGAAAGAGACTTAGTAAGAGTATCAGCGATAACAGATGAGGAAGGGAGACGGTGAATGGAGATGGAACCAGAGGACATGCAATCATGTATGTAGTGGTGGCAGATGTCAACATGCTTAGTACCACAGGTGACGATGGGATTATTAGCAATGTCAACAGAACCCTTGTTGTCACAATATAGAAGGAGAGAGGAAGGGAAACCAAAACCAACTTCTTTAAGTAGTGAGTGCAACCACATTCCTTGGGCAGCAGCTTGCAAGAGGGACATGTATTCCACTTCTGTAGAGGACAGGGATACTGTGTGCTGCTTTCTGGAAGACCAGGCGACTGCACCACCTCCAAGCAGGAAAACATATGCACCAATGGACTTCCGATCATTGAGGTCTGCTGCACAGTCAGAGTCCAAGTATCCCACAAAGCCAGCATTGCTACTCCCATCATATTGTAGGTGGTGATGAAGTGTGCCTTTGAGGTAGCGTAGGACATGGCAACCTAATGTGAGATGAGTTGGAAGGGGATTAGACAGAAACTGGGACAGTTTCATGATGGTGAATGTGATATCTGGTCATGACACAATTGCTGCATAAAGGAGGAACCCGATTAATTGTTGGTATTCAGATTGGAGAGATGGATTAGCGGACTAGTCGCCTTCGGCTTTGGTGGGAGAAGAACCAGGAGGAAGTGGAGTTGTGGTCAGATTGCAATCTGCCAAGTGGAAGTGGTCAAGGAGATCAACGATGTATGCTTCCTGGTCTATTTTCAGCATGTGGTTGTTGCTCTCTTGTAACATGAAGACCGAGATAGGATTTGATCTCGCCTAGGTCCATCATTTGGAATAACGCCTGTAATTGCACTTTGCACATTTCAACTTCTTCTAGCGATCCTCCTAAGATGGTGATATCGTTGACATATAAGATGATGATCAGCAGTTTCGACAAGGAAGTGGAAACATATATTCCAGAGTTGGAATACGTGCAGGTGAAGGAAAGGCCAAGGAGTGAGTGATGCATCTTGTGATGCCATTGTTGTGAGGCTTGCTTCAAACCATAAATCGCCTTAGAGAGGTGACAGACTTTGGTTTCTGCTCCTGGTGCGATAAAACCTTGTGGTTGTTCCATGTAAATCTCCTCCTCTAAATCCCCATTGAGGAAGGCAGATTTGACATCCATGGAGTGGACTTCCCAGTTTTCTAGTGTGGCTATGGCAAGGAGAGTGCATAAAGATTCAAAACGTGCAACAGGTGAGAATGTTTCATTATAGTCTATGCCGTGTATCTGGGTAAACCCTTTGGCAACAAGACGAGCCTTGTATCTGCCGTCCACTTTGTGTTTAAACACCCATTTGTTCCTGACAATGTTGTGGCCATCTGGAAGATCAACAAGATCCCAGGTATGGAGCTTTGCAAGGGAGGAGAGTTCCTCTTTGCAGGCTGTGTGCCATGCATCAGAGTCTGGGCTTTCTAAGGCTTGCTTCAGTGTTAGCAGGTCATGTGTCACAGTGTGGGAAAGAATGGCTGATATGGAAGGTGTACCACAAGGAGTGGCAAAAACATTGTCATCATCTTCAGAACCCCCCCCCTTTGCCAAGGATGTCAATGAACTCATGGGGACCATAGGCACTATCACAAAAACAAACAGGGCAATGGGTGGTGCACTGCGACTGGCAAGGGATCAGATAGTTGTCATCTACAAGTCAGACAGCTGGCTGTGGATGACTGGGAGATGGGGCAGAAGGACTGTGCCACAGAGGTGAGTCAGGGGGTCCCTGGTTGTGAGTGTGACACTCTGACCAGTGAGCACAGATGTGTGGAGGTGGAGACATAGGGAGAGGTGCACAAGGTGGAGTCGCAGGAACATCCCCAGGTACAGCAATGTTGACGGGTGCAGGTGGGACAGGATCTGGCTGAGGAGGAGCTAGACCTGCTCCTGCATCATCGACAGTTGTGGGAGATGGTCTGTAGTCGAGTCCAATGACAGGTATGTCATCCCCATTGCTATCGGAGTCATCACTGTCGTTGATGTTGTTTGAGGTAGGGGGTAATGGAAAAACATCCAGCATGGTGGGTGATGCAGTGGATTCCAGGGACAGAAACTACACCTTCTTTGAAGATAGCATCTCTACTGACAATGCAACGAGAGGATGTCTTGTCCCAGAAGACCCACCCCTTCATTCCAGCCTCATATCCAATGAAAGTGAGTGGTCACGACTTGGGGTCAAGCTTCAAGTGCTGATTGTCAGGGACCTTGACCCATGCATGACAACTGAAGATGCAGAGATGGGAAACGTCCAGCGGAGAAGGTGACGGTTGCCAGAGAGTCTGGGGAGCTTGCCAGTGCAGCCACTTGGTTGGAGACAGATTGTAAGTATGCACAGTGGTGTGTACAGCAAGCTCCCAGAAGCCTGCAGACAAACCAGCATGGTGCAGGAGGCTGAGTGCCCAGTCCAGCATGGAGTGGTTCCATCGCTCAGCTCAACTGTTCTGTTGTGGTGAGTATGGGATGGTGAGCTGGTGCTCAATCCCCTTTTCCACTAATGAGGAAGCCACAGAAGAAGTGAGGTATTCCCCCCCATGATCAGTGCACAGAGACCTGGGCCAGTGACCGAATAGGGTGTGCACACAGGCAAGGTAGTGGTCAAGCGTGCCAGCAAACAGGTCCTTCCACCAGAGGAAGTAAAGCATCCCAAAGCCAGAGCAGTCATCAAGAAAGGTGGCGAAGTATAGGCAATGGGAGCCGAGCAAGGCCACAGTCATGGGGCCAATGAGATCAGAGTGCACGAGGTCAAGAGGGGCTGGTGCGCATGAGCCGGAGAGGCAAAATGGAGACTGGGGGAACTTCCCCTGCAGGCAGCCAGTGCAGGGACCAGGGGAAGAGGATGGCGAGGGAGCAGCAATGCCGGAGAGTTGTGAGGGAGAGATGCAATGGATGACCTGTTCAGACAGATGGCCCAGACATTCATGCCATATGCACAGCAAGGGCTGGGTGACAGCACTGACAGAGGTCAGGGATTCAAGGTACACCCAATATGTCCCATCTCATAAGAAGCCGGTGCTAAATGTCCACCTGTCTTTGACAATGTTACAGAGACCACTGCCATACACGATCTTGAAACCAAGCAAGTCAAATTTACTGACTGAGAAGTAGCAAGTAGACACACTTGGTACATGTAGGACATTTGACAGGGAGATGTCAATGGTCGCACCATCTGGGAGTTTGTGGTGATGTATGCAAGAACCATGTCTGAGGCAGGCAATGAGGGCTCTGTTGCCAACTGCTACTGACCACAGAGATTCAGCAGCATATGAGGAAAAGTTGCTGTGGTGAGGGGAGATGTGATCGGTGCACCCAGAGTCAACCATCCAGAGGCCATGGCCCTCATAGTAGCAAGCATCAAATTCAGACCCAGAAGCAGAGGACATGGTGTTAAACTTCGATAGACAGTGACTTGTGATTAGAACCAATGGAAGCTACAAACACCACACTAAGTGGGGGACTAGAGTCCGAGATGAGCAACTGAAGAAAATAAAGTAAGTGTGAAGTTACAGTACCTAGAGTCCAAGATGAGCAACTGAAGAAAGCAGTTGCACCACCTGGGAACTCTTTTATAGTATGCATAAATGCGGAGTCTGAACTATAAGAGTGTGTACAGTATATGTGCAGAGTTAGAACCTAAACGCATCAGGACAAAGAAAGATATGATAAGATGTAAATCAAAGTCTGGAAATCTCAAGATAAGAAAATAAGATGAGAGTTGATGAAGAACCTTGAATAACAACAGTCCCTCCTGATGAAGCAACTCTCTAGCTTCGACACTAGGTCAGTCCCATCATGCCCTGCAGCCGTGCAACTTTCTGGGCACAGAGAGACTTGGTGAGGAGGTTGGCAACTTGGTCTTCAGTAGGGACATAAACAGGAGTGAGAGTCCCTGCCTTGACTGCATCCCTAAGCCAAAAGTATCTCATATCCAAGTGCTTCATCCTCCCATGGTGCTCTGGATTCTTCGCCACAGAGAGAGCTGACTGGTTGTCAATAAGGAAAGTAGAGGCACCTTTGACAGGGTAGCCCAGCTCCTGCAACAAGTTCCTCATCCACATCATCTCCTTGCCTGCTTCAACAGCTGCAATGAACTCTGCCTCTGTAGTCAAAAGGGCAACAAGGGATTGTAGCTTAGAAGACCAGCTGACTGCACCTGTACCAATGCAAAGGACATAGCCCGAAGTCGACCTAGAGGTGTCTGAGTCTCCACCATGGTCTGCATCAGTGTAGGTGATGAAGGGCTGTCGAGATTGTGAAGGGGAAGGTGAATAAGACAGCTTCAAGTCCACTGTGCCCTTCAAATACCGAAGCAAATGCTTGACTGCCTTCCAATGCTCCATCCTGGGGTTGTTGTTAAATCGACAGAGGGTGGAGACAGTGTGGGAGATGTCAGGGTGAGTGGCAGTGGCAAGATAGAGCAAGGCACCTACAGCAGAAACATAAGGGATATCCTTCATTGCAACAACTTCTGCAGGAGTCTTCGGAGACATGGCTGCTGAAAGTCGAAGTCCTGGCTGCATTGGTGTAAGGACAGGCTTGCAATCGCACATGCTGAAGCGTTCGAGTATGTCTAGTATATACTGGCGCTGACAGAGCAAAATGGTGTGATTTGGGTGATCCCGAGTGATTTCAATGCCAAGTAGAAAAGAGGTTGGTCCTAAGTCTCGAAGGTGGAAATGTGAAGATAACTGCTTGATAACTGAATGAATGGCTTTGAGACTGTTAGAGGCAAGTGTAATATCATCAACAAAGACCGGCAGGATGATCTGCACAGAGTCCTTGCTGTAGACATAAATACTAGAGTCTACTTGCACACATTTGAAGCCTATGTCGACCAAGACAGATTGCAGCTTTTGGTACCACATTCAAGATGCCTGCTTCAAGCCATAGATAGATTTCCGGAGTTGAAGCACTTGCTGGGGATTCCCTAAGATAAAACCTTCAGGCTGCTGCATATAGACCTCTTCGTCGAGATTGCCATTGATAAAAGCATGGGAGATGTTGATAGAGTGAAGGTGTAAGTCATTGAGACCTGCAAGGGCGAGAATAGTCCTGATAGCTGCAAACTTAGCTGTTGGTGCAAAGGTTTCATTGAAGTCGAAACCGGGCCTTTGACTGAAGCCCTTTGCTACAAGTCGAGCCTTGTACCTCTCCACAGAACCATCAGCATTCCTCTTCACCTTGAATACCCATCTGCAACCTATTGCTTTCCGGCCGGGGGGGAGATCAGTAAGCTCCCAAGTGCCATTGTGACTGTGAGCATCCAGTTCTTCTTCAGCTGCTGTAGTCCACTGCTTTGCATCTGAGTGCCCCAAAGCTTGCCTATAGGTAGAAGGCTCCGGGCCTAACGATGCTGCAAAGGCATGACCAGGATCTGTGAAAAATGTGCCAGGAAACTCTTCATCTTCGTCGTCTTCTTGCTTAACTTGCACTTCATCATCTTCTTCTTCAGAGCTTTCAAGAATAGGTGTAGGCTCTCTATGCACCTTCCACCACTCTCCGGGAGCCTTCCTATCTCTAGCGCTACGACGCAGAGGTGTAGTCCTAGGTGCAGGAGTAACAGAAGGAGTAGGGCCAGCACTAGGGGTGTGTGAAGGAGATTGAGTTGAAGTCGAAGGACTGGCAGAGTCAGGATCTTGCAAAGACAAAGTAGAAGATGCAGGGGATGAAGGAGGACTTGCTTCGACTACAGGAGGTGCTTGCACAATAGGGGGGGGTGCTGAGGAGTCTGTGTCGAGATCATCATGTAAGATACCCCTCCCATGATCTGGCACAGGCTCAGAAGGTGTAGGAGGTACTGCAAGTGAAGGAGGAGTCGAAATAGGGGAGTCCTTCCTAGCTGGGAAGTGCCTTTCGTCGAAGTCAGCCCTTTCACTAATAAAGCAAGTCTTCGAAGACTGATCCCAGAACTTCCAGCCCTTGTAACCTGCAGGGTAGCCTATAAAGACAGCCTTTCGCATATGAGGAGCTAGACTGTCCCTCTGATCCCTCTGCACATGCACATAAGCAGTGCAGCCCCAGACTTGAAGATGGGAAACATCTGGCTTCTTCTTGTGCCATAGTTCATAAGGAGTGGTGGATTTCGAGATGGCAGAAGTGGGGAGACAGTTCCAGACATGAACATAGGCTGCTAGAGCTTCTCCCCAAAATGACGAAGGTAGACCAGACTCAGCTAGCATTGCAGTGACTCCCTCTGCCATAGTCCTATTAGCCCTCTCTGCTACTCCATTCTGCTGTGGCCTGTTCCTAACAGTGTGTTGTCGAACAATACCAGCATCTGTAGTGAATTGGAGAAAGGCATTGGACATGTATTCACCACCTTTATCATCTCGAAGAGTCTTGATTTTTGTCCCATGGTGATTCTCAGCATATGCTTTGAATGCTTTGAAGGCCTTGAAGGTGTCAGATTTGGCCTTGATAGGGAACACAGCTCTGAATCTGGTGTAGTCGTCAATGAAGGAGACCCAGTATCTGTATCCTGAGTGTGTCCGGACAGGGAGAGGACCATGGAGATCAGAGTGTACAAGCTCGAGAGGATGGGTTGTAACAGATTGTGATGAAGGAAAGGAATTGGCATGCATTTTACCAGCTAAGCAGGGTTCACAAACAGGATCTGGAGGTGAAGGGGACTCTATCACAAGCCCCGAGACTAGCTGCTGCTTCAAAATGTGATCTATGCCTCCATAATGATGGTGACAGAGCCTTCTATGCCACAGTGAAGTGTCCATGGGCAAAGTTGACGAAGCAAGAGCAGAATTGACTTCAGGAAGAGGGATAGGAGTGGTAGTGCCTTCGAGATAAGCACAATTGGAGTTGTTGACTGAAGCAGAGAAGAGGATACTGCCTGATCTAATGAAGTTCATAACAGACTCCAGGATTACCACAGAGAACTGCTTGTAACGAGTGAGGAAGAGAACTGAAAGGAGGTTGTTTCGGAGATCAGGGACATGTAGGACACTTGTGAACTCGAGTGGGCGGAGTTTTTGACCATCTACCTCTGGGACAAAGAGAACAGAGCCTATTCCTGCAGAGTAAACAATGTTGTTGTCTGCTAGTCGAATGGGGACTCTGTGGGTTCTGTAATTCCGAAGCCAGTGTCAATTTGGAGTCATGTGGGAAGTGGCTCCAGTATCAGCACACCAGAGAGTGTCGAGACTAGGGGGAATGGCTGTGTTGGATGATAAGGAGGTGTGAGGGGTCATTGTCGCAGTCCCAGCAAAGTGAGGAGTGAAGTCCATGGTAGTAAAAGGAGTCGACGCAACGAATGCGAAATAGCGCGAGAATGAGTGATGCGAATGTGATGATATTTGGTATACGCGTGGATAGGATGCTAGCAAAGGTCCCCACAAAGTTTGGGAGCAAAGGTGCGAGTGGTAGTCGAGATAACACTATGATTTCTAACTCGAGGAGTTGAGACTTCGATGCTATTGCGAGAGAACCAGTGATCGGACTTTGCTGAAACTTGGATTGAAGGTAGACGCAGTGTAGACGGAGGTCCGTACGAATTTGCAAGTGGATCGGATGCGCAAGAGACAAGTTATTAAAGTCACAAAGTCAAAAGAGCACAGGGCCCATAACCTGTTAAACTTCGATAGACAGTGACTTGTGATTAGAACCAATGGAAGCTACAAACACCACACTAAGTGGGGGACTAGAGTCCGAGATGAGCAACTGAAGAAAATAAAGTAAGTGTGAAGTTACAGTACCTAGAGTCTGAGATGAGCAACTGAAGAAAGCAGTTGTGCCACCCGGGAACTCTGTTATAGTACGCATAAATGCGGAGTCTGAACTATAAGAGTGTGTACAGTATTTGTGCGGAGTTAGAACCTAAACGCATCAGGACAAAGAAAGATATGATAAGATGTAAATCAAAGTCTGGAAATCTCGAGATAAGAAAATAAGATGAGAGTTGATGAAGAACCTTGAATAACAACACATGGCATTTATGGAACTAGGTACATCTATTCCACCTCCTTTTTCTCTATCCTGCTTATCCAGTCGAGCTTTCACATCAGTGGGCATACCATGAAGGGCTCAACATGTCTCAACTGTGTGGTTGCACCACTTGCAGTGGGAGCAGAAAGATGCATTGTGACGACCACCTTGTGGTGTAGTGGAGGAGAAGGCGGCAAGAGTGGAGCGTGGTTTGATGCATGCTTCTTCATCTAAGATGTGTCCACAAATGTTGCCAATGGCGAGGTGGGAGAGGTCAGAAGAGGTGAGTAGGGCAGACAAGAAGGAGCTCCAGGAAGGAGGGAGAGCGTGCAAGAGTAGGAAACACATGTTTTGTTTGCTAACCTCAACCCCTGATGCAATTAGATGATCTTGGGCGATGATGAGGGCATCAATTTGGGGCATCAGAGGTGTGTTGATATCGAACTTGCTGGTGAATAAGGATTGAAAGTTAACTAATGCAGCTATAATGGTTTGTTTCCCATAGACCTCCTTCAGCCCATTCCATGCATGTTGTGCAGTCATGGAGTCACTAGCTACCATGGCCACTGGCTGGGGCCCGCAGTGCATGGATATAACTGCTTTAGCAATGTTGTTATCATGAGACCAGGTTTCCAGTTCGACTGCATTGGTAACGGTGATGATGGGTAAGCCTCCCTCAACATCTTCAGTGGAGGTGATAGGGGTGATGGGGGCTTTCAAGATTGTGTACCATATGCCCATGATGATGAGTGCCAACTTGACAATGTTAGACCATTGTTTGTAGTTGTTGGCTCCCTCTAGAGTGATGTTGATCTTTGGGATAGAGGCAGCATGAGAGAGTGTGGGGAGTTGAGAAAAGATGATGGTAAGAATGGCGTAGGTGTGAGAGTGGAGTAATGTGAACACGAGAGTGATAGTGAGCAAGATAGAGACACAAATGGCTTGGGCAGGGCCCATAACCTGATGAAGGCCAGCCATCTGACGAGAGAGGAACTAGAATAGTTCTTATTCTTGTACTATGCCACTACAGTCTACTTATAGTAACTGCTGTAGTGCACAGACCATCTACTACAAGGTGAAGGGCATGTGTAGGCATGCATGTGCATGTTGGAGTGTGTTGTACAGTAGAGAGACCAAATAGGAAGGAGGAAGTTAGTAAGCAAAGAAAACATCAACATGGTCTTGGTTTCATCCCAAGTTCTATGGGCAATTCCAGTCCAGGAATGTTCCCTTCCATGGGACAATTCTCTACAACTACAAGCAAGTTGTCCAGTGATGAACACTTCACAATCACTTCTTCAGGAGGCCACTCTGCATCTATCAGCAGCAGCAGTCTCAGTAGCATGCAACTTGGGGGAGGGTAACCATCACCTATGGTTCACACACTGAGTCAAGGTGGTCCTGGAAAGGACCAGGAGCATATCCAGAGTAAATGTGGAGAGAAGCAGGGTGGTGACAACAGGATATCTGTTGTGAGCCATCCTGCTGTAAGACCTGCAAGCAGGCTACTGACAATCTAGGTTATGTTGGTTTTTTCATTACCTTATGATGCTGATCACACTGTTTACTTATTAAGTATACCTCATCTTATTGGTATTTCTTTTCTCTTTATGGTTTGAGCTCCTCTTAAACTCTATCCTGCTCTTACTATATCTTCTTTACCTTGTGCTTGTCTCACCTCAGCACTTCTGCATGTTGTGCATGCAGGATATGGGAGACTGTGGCAGCAAGGATGTATATGAGTGTTAAGAGGTATGAGAAACTCATAGCAATGAGTGAGACAGGCAGTGGCATAGCTGCAGCAGAGAGGGGTAAGAAGTTGCAGATGCAGTAGGCAGAGCAACATGGTGTAGGTACACTGCAGGGAAGGTATAAGACAGTGATAAGATGGAGTGGAGGAGGTACTCACTCAGACAATGTTGTAAGACATCTGAGGAGATAGTATAGTAAGGTGTCCATCTTATATAGTAGAAGTGGGTAAGGTTGAGGTGGAGTGTAAGTGATAGAGTACAATGATTACCATAGTGGGAAGGGACGCACATCATCCTGGAAAAGTATGTGGTGTGTGAGTTCCTGGACATGTAGTAAGTGGTCCAAGGAAAAGAAGTAAAGAGATGATTGTACATGGTTGTGTTGTAAGTGTAGGTAAATAATGTTACGAGGCACTTGCTTTGGCACCTCGTAACGCGTGTTTTCTTTTTTTCTTTTTTCTTTTTTCTTTTATCTTACTTACTATAGTAAAGTGTAGTATTATTACTACAAGTGTGAGCTTAGCTCCACTTTACTTAGTAAGGACTTATCCTTTTCTTTTCTCTTTTATAGTACTTAAGTATTTACATACTTAAGTGTGAGCATAGCTCCAGGTACTATATAAGACTTATCTTTTTCTCTTTATCTTTCTTTTATTTTATTATAACATTTACTTGCTAAGGACTATTACTATACAATTAGCAAGGACTTCCTTTTTTCACTCTTATTTACCTTTGTTTACACCTTGTTTGTTTCGCGTTTGTGGCTGAGCCACTTATATCACATGGACGCGTACTTACTGCACATTACTGCACAACTATACTATAGTTAGATCACTAGTTTTGTATAAATAGTTGACAAACTGGCGGTCTTAAACCCCAGTCTTGTCAACTTCGCAATCTAGGGATTCTCCTAACAACTGCGCTTGACCTAAGCTCGCTACAACCTCGCTTCACTCCCTCAGAACTAAGTCTAAGAAGTCTAAAACCACTAAACGTTGCTAAAGACATCTTACACTCATCACTCTGGATCCTCGTATCATTATTGGTGGAATTATCCTCATAATTATCTCATTGATTCCAGTCTTCATCGTCATCAGGAACCTCTATTACGTGCACCAAACTCAGATCCAAACTTTGGTTACCAGGAGTAACATTATAGACCTTCCCTAAGACCATCCAACAGGCCGCTCTTAGCAAATAACACATGTAGAGAGAAGTCAAACAAAGAATTGATAGGTACACACAACAGATTCAACACATGTGCTGAGGTGAGTATCTCTTCTGCTCTCTGAGTTCTCTTCTGACATACCTGCTCTATGCAGCTCTCTCTTCCTTCTGTGTGATGAGAACCCATATGGGAGGGCTAGGCAACCAGGGACCCTACTAAATGTGGGGAGAGTTTGAGGGAGCCAGCATGAGCAGTAGGTAACTAGCTGCAAGGAGGAATATGGCTACACAATAGCCAATGAGAACAATATAAAGGATGGTCTCCATAGGGGACCAAAGAAGTGATAAGGGTGTTGACGATTTCAGCTTATATAAGTATACACTTCCTTTTTCGTCCACATACTGTACATACACATACACAGACACACACATACTGTACACATGTTGCATCATACATATTGTTATGGTCCATGCACTACAAAAGTAGGATGTAGCAATGTTCCATATGAATAAAAACTATTCTAGTTCCACTTGTGCACATGGCCTGTGCTCATCAGGTTATGGGCCCTGCCCAGGCCATCTGCATATCTCTTCTACTCACTCTCACACTCATCTTCACCATCCTCAACTCCCACTCCTACCTTGTACTCACCATCCTCTTGTCTCAACTACTATCTCCCTCTCATGCCATCTCTGTGCCCAAAATCAACATCATCCTTGAATCTAATCTACCAACAACTATCATCAATGGGCCAATATGGTCAAGTCCACCCTAATTATCATGGGCATCTGGTATATGATTATGTGACCCAAACCTACTCCCATCACATCCCACACAAACATAGAAGGCAGGCTACCACTCAAGACTATCACAAACTCAGAAGAAATCCAACTCTTTGATGACAATAGCAACATCACCAAAGCTGTCATCTCTATGCACTGCAGGACCCAACCAGCAAGCACCATAGCTGTCAGGACGTACTTATTTTTCTATTCATTTTATGATTTCTTTTACTCTTATCGCTCAAGATCTACATGAGATATCTTATCTCATCTTATCTGATCATCAGTAGATCTTATCGCGATTATCTATGACACATATACATTTAGTCATCGGGCTGCTTACTATACATTTATGACTACATTTCTCACAGACGCTTATTGATGCAGTGCAATGCTGCGCATTGTTTACTAATACTTCTCACAGATGCTGTGCATCTTACTTACAAACGCCTGCCCTACAGTGACAGCACATGGTCTGTGCGCCAATCCCTGTAGTATATAAGGACTCTCATGTAGTAGACAGCTCTTTAGCTTTATACATCTGAGATATCCGCTATACAGCGTGACTATTCTAAGGTGTATTGTCTCTCTCACTCCAATCCCCCTTTCCCTTCAGTTGTGACCTCGCTGCTTTAGCGTGCGCCTCACAATAGCCTCTGAAACAGTCAGAGCAGCACAGGCATGGGAACTGCTGAAGAACATATATGGCAAGCAATCAGCAATGGGAGCTTTCAAGCTCTGCTTACATGCAAGTATGACATGCATGCACCACTCACTCCCCAGCTGGACATGTTGCTGGTAGTACAGGAGTGACTTGCTATCTCTGGTGTCAACATCTCTGAGCAACAGATGTGTTTTGTCATCCTTTATGCCCTTCCATCATCTTGGGGTCATTTCACTTCCTCCATTCTAGCATCATCAGACATTATGCACCTCTCACTTGGAGACATTCACAGAAGGATCCTCAACAAAGAAGCCAGGACTAAACCCTCTCCAGCACTCTCTGCTTTTCAGCAGACTCTGGACTCTACACATCAAAATGCCTCCTTCTGCACACATTGCAAGTGACACAATTATACAGTCAACAACTGCTGGATGCTGCACAGGATGCCTGACAACATCAAGAGCAGGTTAGAGAAGAAGGATAGGGATAAAGGGCCAAAGGATAACAGACCTCCTACTATGTTAAATCACTTGTCTTCCAACTCTGCAATTGATGCATGCTAATACAAGGGCTCCAGCCATTGGATGTTAGACTCCAGGTGTACTGATCACATATTGCCCTACTGGTCTGATTTCATGACATACAAACCACTAAGCTTGCACACTGTTACCATCAGAAATGGCTCTACTATAGCTTGCATCGGCAGCAGCAGTAGCTCACACAGGCATACTCTTCCTGATGGCTCACCCTCGCTCAATGCCCTAACCATGCCCTTTGTCTGTCTTTGGCATGAAAAATTGGGACACCTGTCTGAGGCTGTCATTTCATGCATCCAAACATCCCAACTGTCCAGTTTTGTTCCACCTGTCTCTACACCCTCTGAGCCCCCCTGTGTCAGCTGCCTAAAAGGCAAATTCCCTTGGTCCTCATTTCACCTGTTGCATGCTCACACTGATCACATTCTGGACCTCATCCATTCTGATTTGGTTGGTCCATTCAGCACTGCATCTATCACCTCCAGGTCCCTCTACTTTGCCACTTTCCTGGACAACTATTCAGGTTTCGGTGTAGTGTACCCCCTATGGCATAAGGACCAGCTTTCAGACTCCTTGCAACACTAGCTTGAACAGTTGCACATGCTTTTTGGCCAGTACCCTCATACCCTTTGTATGGACCATGGGGGGGAGTACCTCAACAATGCTGTCCCCACCCTCCTCTTAGACCATGGTGTCAAACATCAACAAACAGTTCCATACTCACTGCAGCAAGATGGATGTGCCAAGTGTTGGAATCAGTCCATCCTCGAATGTGCACTCTCACTCCTCCACTGCACCTGCCTCTCCAGCAGTTTCTGGGAACTGGCTGTGCATACCACTGTACACACCTACAACTTGTCCCTGATGTGCCAACTCACCTGGAATACACCCTCCTCCCTGTGGGACCCTGTGTGTGCCCCACCTGACATCTCTCACCTCCAAGTCTTTGGATGTTGTGGCTGGGTGTGGGTCCCAGACCAGCTGCATGCAAAGCTGGACTCACATGCACAACCTCTCACCTTTGTGGGCTACCAGTCTGGCATGAAGGGGTGGCTGTTTTGAGATGCCAGTGCCCAGTGCATCATCACCAGCTGTGACATCATCTTCCAGGAAGACATCTTTCTGGCATGTGAGGCCACCTCACACCCTACTGTTCTCAACATATTCCCATTCACTGCCCTGCTCCCACTTCCAGACAATCATGGGGATGGCAATAGTGATAACAATAGTGACAGTGATGATGACCTCATCTCTAGTGACATCAGCCCTGCCCCTGCCAGACCAATTGTGGATGATGCACCTCCTCCACCTCCTGTTGTGTCACTGCCTGTGCAGCCTCCTACTTCTGACAGTGTCCCTGGCGTCATTCATCCACCAGTTGACCCTATCACTCCACCCTTGGCCACCTCACTGGTCACTCCTCCATGTTCTGCCTCAGTCACCAATGCTCCCCCACACATCTGCACTCAGCACACCACACATCGGGAGCCCAATGTTCTGCTGCCACAGTGGCACTGTCCTCCGCCCTCTCTGGGTCACCAACAGTCCTGCTCCCAACTGGTTGGTGATGGCATGCCTGTGGTTTGTCATTCCAAACATCTCACTCACCACCCTGCTCACTACCAGGACAGCACATATGGTCCTCATGAGTTTGTCAATATCTTGGGTGAGGGGGGGCTTAGCAGTGACAACAACATTTTCACCACTCCACAAGCAGGTCCTTCACTTTCAACCCTCCTTTCCCATGCCATCACACATGACCCTCTCACTCTAAAGCAAGCACTCTCTGGTCCTGACAGTGACTCTTGGAGATCTGCATGCAATGAGGAACTGGATGTTACGAGGCACTTGCTTTGGCACCTTGTAATGCGTTCTCTATTTTTCTTTTTCTTTTTCTTTTTCTTTTTCTTTATTCTTACTTACTAGTAAAGTGTAGTAGTATTACTACAAGTGTGAGCTTAGCTCCACTTTACTTAGTAAGGACTCCTTTCCATTTCTCTTTTATAGTACTTAAGTATTTACATACTTAAGTGTGAGCATAGCTCCAGGTACTATATTAAGACTTATCCTTTTTTCTTTTATCTTTCTTTATTCATTATAACATTTACTTGCTAAGGACTATTACTATACAATTAGCAAGGACTCTCATTTCTCATTATTATTTACCTTTGTTTATCTCATGTTCAATTCATGCTTGTGGCTGAGCCACTTACATCACATGGACGTGACTTACTGCGCATACTGCGCATTATCAATTACTTACTGTGCACACTGCACAACTTTACTATACTTAGATCCTCAGTTTTGTATAAGTAGTTGACAGACTGGTGGTCTTAAACCCCAGTCTTGTCAACTTCGCAATCTAGGGATTCTCCTATACTGCACTTGATCTACACTCACTACAAACTCACTTTCTTTAAAGAACTAAGTCTAAGATCTCTAAGTCACTCTAAAGCATCGCTAAGACATCCTACACCTCGTCACCCTGATCCTCATATCATCATTGGAACCTCTATTATGCGTATCAAACACGTACTCTATCATCAGTTACCAGGAATATCAATATAGACCTTCCCTAAGACCATCCAATAGGCCACTCTTAGCACTGGATTCCCTAGCTGCCCTACATACATGGGAACTGGTAGACCTGCCACTGGGCCACAACCTTGTAGGGAACAAGTGGGTCTTCAAGCAGAAAACTGGTGGCCACTACAAAGCACATCTTGTCACCAAAGGCTACACCCAAGTCCATGGGATCGACTACACTGAGACATTTTCACCTGTAGCATGCCTTGAGTCCTTACAAACCTTACTCGCCATTGCAGCACTAGAAGACTGGGAGGTCCACTCCATGGACATCAAGTCCACCTTTCTCAATGGTGACTTAGATGAAGAAATCTACATGGAGCAGCCCCATGGTTTTGTTGTACCAGGAACTGAAGGCAAAGTCTGTCACCTCTCTAAAGCACTATATGGTTTGAAGCAGGCGTCAAGACAATGGCACCACAAAATGCATGGCTCCCTACTGGGTCTCTTGTTTACCTGCACCCATCCAACTCTAGCATCTACGTCTCAACAGCATCCTCACAACCCCTCATCATAGTCCTATACATAGATGACATCACCATCCTAGGAGGCTCACTCAAGGAAGTAAAGCCACACTCAAATCTCTCTTTCAGATGACAGATCTGGGAGAGATAAAGTCTTACTTAGGACTTCATGTCACTTGGGACAGATCACAGCAAACCCTGGATATCAACCAGGAAACCTACATTTCTGATGTCCTAGATCAATACCACATGATGGACTGCAACCCCACTTCCACTCCTCTCCCTCCAGGCATGTCACCCACCAAAGCAGACAAAGACTACGTCACCATGCCCTCTCTCCACAATGAATACCAACAACTCATAGGATCACTTCTCTATGCTGCCATAGTATCCCAGCCTGACATTTCATTTGCCATTACAAAACTCTCGCAGTTCCTGTCTAACCCTCTCCCACTCCATCTATCTCTTGGTCATCACATCCTTCACTACCTCAAGGGCACCAAGCACTACCACATACAATATGGAGGACTAGAAGGTGCTGGAATGGTCAGGTACTCAGACTCTGATTAGGCAGCTGACAGAGATGATCACAAGTCAATCAGGGTGTATGTGTTTCTTCTGTGAGGAGCTATCACATGGACCTCCAGGAAACAACACACAGTATCTCTCTCTTCCACAGAGGCCAAGTATATGTCACTCTCTCAGGCCAGCACCCAAGGCATGTGGTTGAGATCATTGTTGGTGGAGATAGGTTTTGGTTTCACTTTCCCTCTCCTACTATACAGTAACAATAAGGGTCCGATTGACATCACCACTAACCCTGTCATTACTCATGGTACAAAGCACATTGACATATGGCACCACTACATCAGGGAGTGTCTCTCATCCAATGCCATTGGTCTACAACACCTCCCTTCCTCTCTTGTCACTGCTGATATCTTGACCAAACCCTTGTCCTTTTCCCTCTTTTCTTCACACCATTCTGGTCTTGGTCTGATAAAGTGTGTGTCCAGCACAGAAGAGTGTTGACAATTTCAGCTTATATAAGTATACACTTCCTTTTTCGTCCACATACTGTACACACATTGCGTCATACATATTGTTATGGTCCATGCACTACAAGACTTACTATAAGTAGGATGTAGCAACGTTCCATATGAATAAGAACTATTCTAGTTCCACTCGTGCACATGACCTGTGCTCATCAAAGGGGAGTAGTAAAGACCAGTTGAGGACACTTCAATGAAGAAGAGGAGAATGTCCACTTGTATTACTTACTATGCTATTGTGCTACTCTTTATACTACTTGAGTGTGCACACATGTTGAGCACAGGCCATGTGTGAGAGAGGAACTGGAATAGTTCTTGTTCTTCTACTACAATGCTACTAGCTAATTATAGTAAGTCGAGTAGCGCACGGACCAGATGTGCAGAAGGGAGACACGTGTGTATCTATGTATGTACGTGTTGGAGTGTGTTGTACAGTAGACAGACGAAAAAGGAAATAGGATATGACTAAGTGGTAGAGACATCAACACCCCCCCTTGCTGGAAACACACTCAACTAAGCCGAGACGAGACCTATGAATGGAGAAGGACGGTAAAGGAAGAGCTTTCATAAGGGTATCAGCAATGATGGAAGAGGAAGGAAGACGGTGGACAGAAATGGACCCTGAAGATATGCAATCCCATATGTAGTGGTGGCGGATGTCGATGTGTTTGGTTCCACAAGTGATGACAGGGTTGTTGGCGATATTGACAGATCCTTTATTATCACCATAAAGAGTGAGTGAAGAAGGAAAGTGAAAACCAACTTCATAAAGTAAGGACCGGAGCCACATCCCCTGAGCTGCCGCTTGCGAGAGCAACATATACTCTGCTTCCATAGATGATAGTGATACGGTGTGTTGCTTCCTAGAAGACCAAGCGATAGCACCTCCTCCTAACAGGAACACGTATGCTCCAATAGATTTCCGATCGTCATGGTCACCTGCCCAGTCTGAGTCAGAGTATCCCACTATCCCAGCGCCACTGTTTCCATCATATTGTAAGCAATGGTGTAGTGTCCCTTTGAGGTAACGCAGGATGTGGCAAGCTAATGCAAGGTGGGATGGAAGTGGATTAGTGAGGAACTGGGATAACTTCATGATGGCGAAGGCGATGTCAGGACGAGACACAATTGCAGCGTAGAGGAGTGATCCGATCAGTTGTTGATACTCCATATGGAGAGAGCTTCCAGCAACGTAATCGGTACCTGCTTTAGTCAGAGAAGATCCTGGGGGAAGCGGAGTGGTGGTAGGATTGCAATCTATGAGATGGAATCTGTCAAGAAGATTGAGGACGTATGCTTCTTGATCGATTTAGAGTACGTGATTATCTCGATCCCTGGTGATGTGTAGGCCAAGGTATGACTTGATTTCACCCAAATCTGTCATCTGGAATAATGCTTGTAGTTGTGCTTTGCATTGTTCGACTTCCTCCATTGACCCTCCCATGACAGTGATGTCATCCACATAGAGGACAATGATCAGTGGTTTGTAGGAGGAGGTGGAGACGTATATTCCAGAGTCAGAATAGGTGCAGGTGAAGGAGAGATCAAGAAGAGAGTGATGCATTTTGTGGAGCCATTGTCACAATGCTTGTTTTAGCCCATAGATGGCTTTGGAGAGACGGCAGACCTTGGTTTCGGAGCCCAGAGTCACAAACCCTTGTGGTTGTTCCATGTAGATTTCCTCGTCTAAGTCTCCATTTAGAAATGCGGATTTGACGTCCATAGAATGGACTTCCCAGTTTTCTAGCACGGCTATCACTAGGAGGGTTTGTAAGGACTCAAAGTGTGCAATGGGGGAGAACATCTCATTGTAATCTACCCCCTGTATTTGCATAAACCCTTTTGCGACGAGACATGCCTTGTATCTGCCATCTGCTTTATGTTTGAAAACCCACTTGTTTCCAACGACGTTGTGTCCCTTTGGGAGGTCAACGAGGTCCCAAGTGTGTAGAGTTGCAAGAGATGACAGTTCCTCTTTGCAGGCTGTACGCCAGGCGTCGGAGTCTGCACCTTGCATGGCTTGATCCAGTGTCAGAGGGTCACATGATATTGCATGGGAAAGTATGGCAGAGACAGACGGTGTTCCACGAGGAGTGGCAAAAATGTCGTCAACATCAGAGCTCCCCCCCTCGCCGAGGATGTCAACAAATTCGTGGGGCCCATACATGCTGTTGAGAAAACACATGGGGCAGTGAGACACATGCTGAGAATGGCGAGGGATAGGGTAGTCCTCAGCAACGAGGCGAACGTTGGGCCACAGACGACTCAGGGAAGCAGGCACCGCACCATGCCAAGGAGGTGAATCAGGAGGGCCCACGTCATGTGTGCGATGCTCAGAATGCCATGCACAGACACGCGGGGGAGGTGAAGAGAGAGGAGGAGCACAAGGAGGAGTAGTGGGAGCCACCGGCGGTCACGAAGCAGGTTGATCAGTGTCAGGAAGAGGAGCATCGAGGGGCGGGGGTAAGCCAGGTGCATCATCTCCATCATCATCGTCGTGGTCATCACCATTAAGGTTGGAGCTGTCGTCATCAGTATCAGAAGCGTCGTCATCGTCATCACTGTCGGGCTCATACGTGGGTGGCAGAGGCAAAACGTCAAGGACAGATGGCGACAAGACAGCTACCAAGGCAGGAAAAACATCTTCTTCAAAGATGGCGTCCTGGCTGGTGATACATCGTGACGATGTTTTGTCCCAGAAGACCCAGCCCTTTGTTCCAGATTCATATCCTATGAAGGTGAGTGGCCATGCTTTCAGCTCGAGTTTCGATCACTGAGCATCGACGACCCAGACCCAAGCTTTGCAGCCAAAGATATGGAGGTGAGAGACGTCGGGCAGTTCTGCAGAGGGCTGCCATAGGGCTTGTGGGGCCTGCCAACGCAAACGGCAAGTGGGTGACAAGTTGTAGGTGTGAACCGTGGTGTGTACAGCAAGTTCCCAGAAGCCCAACGATAGGCCAGCGTGATGCAGGAGGCTGAGCACGTGGTCGAGGATGGTCCTGTTCCATCGTTCGGCACAACTGTTCTGCTGTGGTGAGTAAGGGACAGAGAACTGGTGTTCAATGCCTTTGGCTGACAATTGGTCCGCAACAGAGGCAGCTACGTATTCCCCCCCTCGGTTGGAATGCAGGACTTCGGCCAGCAGCCAAAGAGGGTGTGAACATGAGACAGATAATGATCGAGGGCCCGCACGAAGACATCCTTTTGCAGAAGAAAGTAGACCATCCTGTACCCAGAGAAGTTGTCAAGAAACATCGCAAAGTAGAGGTTACAGGCACTGAGGGAGCCAACGGACATCGGGCCGACGAGGTCAGAGTGAACAAGATCGAGGGAGGCGGAGGCCCAAGAGCGGGAGAGGTGGAACGGTGCACGAGTGAGCTTGCCTTGTACACAACCCGTACAAAGAGGCACAGAAGGGGAGGAAGGAGAGAGGGATACCCCGGTGAGTTGTGTCAGGGAGATACGCTGAACTACCTGCTCGGATAGGTGCCCAAGTCATTTGTGCCAGACATGTAGAGTGGGAGGAGACATGGCATGGAGCCCTGGCATGAAATCGAGTGCCACCCAGTACGTGCCATTCCGCAAGAACCCTGAGCTGAAAGTTTTGCCCCCTTTGGTTATCATGCAGGTGCCAGCCCCATAGGAGACCTGGAACCCCAGTGCATCAAGTTGACTGACAGACAGGTAGCGTGAGGAAGCACTGGGGACATGGAGTACATCAGACAAGGAGACGTTGATGATGGATTTGTTAGGGAGTGTGTGTCGCCGGGAGCACAACCCACGACCAAGGCAGGCAATGAGCAACCCATTTCTGACAGTGACTGATCGCAGAGTTTCAGCGCTGTAGGTTAGAAAGTCGTCTCTGTGTGGAGAGATATGGTCGGTGCACCCTGAGTCGAGCATCCAGAGGTTATCCCCCATGTAGTAGCAAACATCAAGTTCCATAGCAGCAGAAGACATAGCATTTATCGACGTAGGTATATTAGTGTCCCCTTTTTCTTTGTCCCAGTTCCGCTTGTCTAACCTCACTTTTACATCTGCAGGCATCCCATGCAATGTCCAACAGGTGTCGACGGTATGATTTCGGCGTTTGCAGTGGGAGCAGTATGTAGTGTTGCGATGGTTGTTGGAGCCCAAGGAGGTGGAAAAGGCTGCTAGTGTGGAGCAGGGCTTTGTATGTGCTTCCTCATCCAGGATACGTCCACAGATGTTACCAATGGCAAGGTGAGCGAGATCGGAAGAGGCAAGTAGTGCAGAGGAAAAGGAGCTCCAGGGGGGAGGAAGAGCGTGTAAAAGTAAGAAGCACATGTTTTGTTTGCTAACCTTGACTCCTGATGTGACCAGACAATCTTGCACGATGATAAGAGCGTCTATTTGTGGTGTAAGAGGAATGGAGACGTTGAATTTGCTGGTGAATAGCACCTGGAAATCAACAAACACCGCGATGACTGTTTGTTCACCATAGACTTCCTTTAGGCCATCCCAGGCGCGTCGCACTGTCATCAAATCTCCAGCAACCATGGCAGCAGGTTGCGCGCTGCAATGCATGGCTATCACGGCTTTGGCTACATCGTTATCGTGCTCCCATGCTTCGAGTTGGTCAGCGTTGGTGATGGTAACAATGGGCATTCCACCCTCGACTTCTTTGGTGGATGTAATGGGGGTGATGGGCGCTTTAGAGATAGTGTGCCAAATGCCCATGATAATGAGGGCGGATTTTATGATGTTGGCCCATTGTTTGTAGTTGTCGGTCCCTTCTAAGATGATGTTAATTTTTGGAACTGCGGCAGCGTTGGAGGGAGTTGTGAGGTATGAGAAGAGTAGAGCAAGTACAAGATATGTGTGGGAGTTGAGTAGAGTGTAGATAAGTACTGCAGTGAGGATGAGAGAGATGCATATGGCCCGGGCAGGGCCCATAACCTGTTGAGCACAGGCCATGTGCGAGAGAGGAACTGGAATAGTTCTTGTTCTTCTACTACGATGCTACTAGCTAATTATAGTAAGTCGAGTAGCGCACGGACCAGACGTGCAGAAGGGAGACGCATGTGTATCTATGTATGTACATGTTGGAGTGTGTTGTACAGTAGACAGACGAAAAAGGAAATAGGATATGACTAAGTGGTAGAGACGTCAACAACACAGACCACACTTAGTCATATATGTGTGGGGCATGGGTGCCAGAGAGAACAACACATGAGAACTCAACACTGTGTACCCTCTACCCTCTGGTACACATCTTCTATATCTTACAGATGTGGTCTTAAGGCCCTCTGCTCTGTCTTACCAAGGCTGTAGCCTTGTCTCTTGCTAGAATGGCCTTTAGGCTCAACACTTATCTATTCTATGTCATAGTGTTTGCTTCCCTTGTTGCACTGCCCAGATTTCATCAGGTTACTTACATGTTTAATAGCTGTGCACCAGAATGGTCTGGCAGCACATTGTATGATACAATGTCTATTACTTACTAAATATCTACTTTCTACACAGATACTACCAAGGAGACAAGGCTCCAAGATGGAGCAATGTACATATGTGACTACTGTATATAAGGAGTCTGGGGTGTGCCCCTCCTCTCCAGTTACTTCCCAGCCATTATGAGCACCAGCTGCTTTCCAGTTACTATGAGCTATCATGAGCTACCAGCCGAGTCACATAGATTCTACACTACACAGAGCCCACCACTATCCCAGTATATGCTGTCTTAATATTATCATCATCCCTTCATTACATGTTCTAGTCTAAGAGCCTGCTGCTCTGGTCTTACACATCTATCTAACCACCTCTATACCTCAAGCTCACACGGCAACCAACAAGATTCTGTACACCGCACAAGCCATGAATGCTTTCTCGACATCTATGGGACTGCCTGCCGAGGTCATCGCGCCTTTGGAAGTGTCAGTAAATCGCTGGGTGGCTGCAAGCACCCGACGCAGTCAGGCCATCAATACCGACTCGGTCGATACCGTCGACCGGAAGGTCAAGTCGCTGCTTAACAAACTCACTATGGAGCGCTTCGATTCGATCTCGGACCAGATCATCGCATGGGCGAACAAATCTGAGAAAGAAAAAGACGGGCAAACATTGATCCAGGTCATCCATCTGGTATTCGAGAAGGCGACAGACGAGGTGACGTTTTCAGAGATGTATGCCGAAAGATGATGGAGCAGATTTCGTCGAGAGTTCAGGACGACAGCGTCAAGAACGCCGAGGGCAAGTCCATCACAGGCGGTCAGCTGTTCCGCAAGTACCTGCTCAATCGGTGCCAGGAGGACTTCGAGCGCGGGTGGGTAGTAAAGGAGGCTACCACCGCCGCCGCGGCGACCAAGGCGTCTGATGACGCTGCGACGAAGGCTGCGATAGAGGAAAATGGCATGGATGGCGAGAAGGAGCTGCATTCGGACGAGTACGCAGAAGGCTAAGCGACGCGGTCTGGGTCTTATCCGTTTCATTGGCGAACTATTCAAGTTGCAGATGCTTACGGAGCGGATTATGCATGAATGTTTGTCTTGAATGAACAAGAGGCTCCTGAGTAACGTTGACAACCCCGAGGAGGAAGAGATTGAGAGCTTGTGCAAGCTTCTCACAACTGTTGGCCAAATCCTGGATTCACAGAAGGCCCGGGCGCATATGGACGTTTACTTCTCAAGAATGAGAGAGTTGACGAAGAGTTCGAATGTCAACTCTCTTATGCACTTCATGCTGCAGGTGCGCCGTCCTTTCGCTGTTGCCTTCTGGCATGATTTGGCCGCTAAAATGAGATTGTTGTCAGGATGTGCTCGAGTTGCGCGAGCGCAAATGGGTTCCACAGAATCTGGCTGCTGCGCCGGCGACGATTGCCCAAATACGCAAAGCAATGAGTCCTTAAACTTGAATGTCACTCTTCAGTAGCAGATTCATCTCTGTTGCTCAGGCTGCCAAGGAAAAAGCCGCTCAAAACAACCAGCGGCAAATGAGCATGTCTCTTAATGGCTCACGCCGTGGCGGTGATCGCACCGACCACCAGCAAATTGGTCCGGATGGATGGGCTGTGATAGGGTCTGGCCCCGCTCGCCCACCGCCGAAGGCTGGTGCTCTATCGCAATTCGGCAAAATCACGAAAACTCCGCAAATGAATTTCGAGCCGAGCAGTATTTTTGCAGGAGAGATTAACAAGGGTCGGGAAACACCTCTCTCGCGGACTGCGTCGAGCTCCAACATGTTTTCAATGCTGCTGAATCCGAATATCGACGCCGCTGATGCAGCAAACGCGAAGCCAAGCCATCCGCCCAGTCGTAAGACCAGCGTCGACTTTGGTCAATCTGGCGTCCCTGAACAGCGCAAGAAACTCCGGCTCCTGCCGCGGTCGAAGCCTGCGGAGGACCAGGCAAAGCCGGACGAGACACCCGCCGGATCTGAAGCCGGGTCCGAGGATGAGGGTGACGCATCTGCCGTACCGTCGATGTTGACAACCGACGCAGAGAAGAAGATAACAGAGGACGTGAAGGAGTTCTTCAGCGTTCGGTCTCTGGATGAAGCAGAGTCGTGCTTCCCCAGCCTACCCGCGGAGCACCACCACCGGCTCGTCGATAAGCTACTCATGGCATCACTCGAGTCGAAACCACAGGACGCGGAGCTCGTCAAGAGCTTGTTCGAGCGTGCGCGCGAGAAGAACCTGTGCTCTGTGGAGACGCTTGAAGAGGGCTTCATGTCAGCGGCGGAGATGCTGGACGATATCGCGATCGATGCGCCAAAGGCGTTCGACCTGATGGTTATCATGATGCGAGGCGCGGGCTTCGACCAAGACGAAGAGCCACGCGCGCGGATCACGGGTAAATCCATGGACAGCGACAAGCTGTTGGGTCTGTTGGCATAGTGTCGTTCGTACATAGATAGACTTCACTTTTCTTCCGTATTTCATAGCTTTTAATACACTACATATTCCCCCTTTCGCCTGTCCATTCTTTTGGCGACCCCTCCCACCCTGCCCGAACCCTATTCTTGTGATCATTTATGCATCGTCTGACGGTCTCGTTTTTCCGTGTCACGCTCTGTTTCGGTCTCTGTTTCAGTCTTTCCTTCGCTTTCTTCCTGTTTTCTATATGGGATTGGGCTCCCTGTAATATGACGAGAGCTGTTTGAGAAGCAACAATTTGGTGCTTGTGCTGTGTTTTGAGCCCTGCTAATTGGGGACTGCTTCGTCCTTGGACTTATACTTTTCGTTCATTCTCGTCTTGAGCACGTCTGTAAGGATACACTATACAGTATATTATATGGCGGCACTATGTATGTATGCTTCTTCAAGCCCAGGGCTTTTGCTATATACTCTCTGAGGGCGAGTGTGGACGAGCCGACATTGGCTAATACTCGTGTAGAGAGACAGGTGCATATTTGGAGGTGCCAAGCATAGGTTCATTGGTGTGCCCACTTGGGCATGTCATCATGGGTTTTTCATTTATGGGTGGGCAAGCTGCTTAAATATGATTCTCAAGTACAGTAAAGTATGGTACATGCCAATGCCAGGAGCACCAGAGGGTGAAAGATGCAGTCAGGGTGTTGTATGGCTGATGAGGCTTCAAAGGTGCAGTAATATCAGCAGGCTGTAATTCTTGTGAAGGGAGATTAACAAGTGGGAAGCAGAGACTACAGAGGGATGGTGTGGTGAAGTTCAAGGTATGGATGAGCACTCCAGGCTTCTTGTCACTGACAAGCCTGCTTGTCAGACATGCTTATGATTTCATGATAGCTAGTATCCAGTTCCTCCAGCATACAAGCCCTCGAACCCGTATTGACTTTTGTGGATTCCCAACAGCTGTTCACAGCAGTGGGCCACTACTGAAATGAAACATGACTGTTGAGAGACATACGCTCTAATGACATGCGAAGCCCTCAGATTCAGTTACCTAGCTCTTGACCACAACCTAGCAAACTTGCTCCTGGCCCATCCTGCTGCCCGCGACACTAGCCCCCTTCTCCCCTCCTCGGCCTTCTCCTCTTTCACCATTGGTGCCTTCACGAACCGCGCCTCCAGCTCCCGCCTCTCTACTTCCGCGCCCTCTATCCAGCTCTCCAGCCTCCGCACAACTGCTGCCTCCATCGCCCGCATCACTGTACCCTCCTTCCTCCACACCCCGGTCGTCCATACTGCCAGCGGCCTCCGCAGACGGCCATGCCCCTCGCCAGCATCCGCCCCCGAGTCTACATCATGCAGCGCCCACCAGCGCGGTCGTGCGGGCGCGATGCGTTTCGCGAGTACGACATCCGTAAATACCCGATCGCCAACGACGAACAGCTCATGCGGCGCGACCGGCGCGGGCAGCGACGCGAAGTACGCGTGGACCCCACGAGCGCAGGCATGCGACGGTTTCAGCGCCGCGTGACGCAGCACGGGCACGCCGAGGTGCTGGGAGACGGCCTCGGCCTGTACCATAGCGAGTGGATAGGTATCTGAGGATACAGCAGTGGAAGAACGGACGTGCGCACCTGGAACCCGCTGGGGTCGTCTGCGGTCCCGGCCGAGTTGCTCACTATGAGGACATTTTTGCTGTTGAATGTCTCACGGCATTCGTGCCATGCTTCCTGAGACAGCAACAGTTAGTTTGTGGACAGAATCTGACAGAGAGCAGGTGTGGGGACTGTACCTTTAGCTCAGGAACTAGCCTGTCATCGTACGGTATTGTCTGCAATGCTGCACGTGTGAGCAGGAGGTTCATATACCACCAGGGTGTGGTGACCCACGAGACAGTTATCCTTGTCAAAGACGACACCCCGATATCCGGCACGCCTGAGTCCCGCAAAGTCAAGCTGGCGGATGTCTTCCTGCAGGAAGTGGGCAACGTGATACAGTCAGCTATTATTTATGCGCTATAGCGCTATCTTTGACGGCATCACCTGAGACAGCTAAATGGGGGAGTAGAAGACGCGGGTTGAAGAGAGCATAGAATGGTACAAGTGTGCCAGGCAGGTTGAATGGCATTTGTTCAAAGCACCGTGGGATACTGCTAGTGAACATCTTTGGAGTAAACTTAAAACTCCACAACGGGCCGCTGACCGTTCTCCTGCACCCAGCGAAAATCAGATTCGGGTGTGCTGCATAGTTCGCGCTCCCAGACTACGTCGGTCTACAGATGTACGCAGAGGCGAAGGGCCTTTCGTGTTTAATACCAATAATACTGACTCTACTTCAAAGATGGTTGCGATTATCTGAGTTTATTGATGAACTCATGACCATCTCGCATCCCCACTCTGATGGGTTCACCATTCAACAACTCATAGCCCACGCCTGACTACCACCTCAACTACTGTCCCTCCCGTCCAGCACCATTTGCATTCATATCCCCAATCGGTCCACCTTGTTCCTGCAACAGGTAGGTGATATAGGCCACCGCCCGCCTCCTGTCCGCACATCCCTTCCGATTCAGGACCCCTGCTTCCAATTGCAGGCTGCACCTTGCGGGGTTGACGGCGCTGTGTGGGGTGTTAGGCACTTCCGCGGTTGATGGCGCTAGCGCATCTGCTTCCATGAGAATGGGGGGCATCGTAGCAACTTGTATCAGCCACGGTTCTTCGGAGCTTACGCTGCGCCTACCTGCAACCCATCGCTCTCGAGAGAAATGCTCTGGATGCACGGCGCACAACCAAACTCCTGTCTCCGTCCGATTTGTCCCCCACTAGGCGGACGACTCGTTGCCCACTGCCAGCTATGCCTTAGAGCATGCCTGACGCCCCGACCACCGCCCATCCGCACGCTTCATCCTTCCAAAGAGGCGCAGCACTTGTGCAGATGCACTGGCCGAGGCCTAGGGACGAGCCCTGAACATACCCTGTACAAATAGTGTAGCTATAAATTGCACAAGCTTTACTACAGTTTAATGATAATTGCTCCAAATGGAATTATGCTGTACCATAGTGTTCTTGTGATAGTATTACAATATATGTTTAGCTAGGACTTTAATAGTAGAGTACTACAAAAAAAGCACAGGCAGCTGCCTAAAAGCACAATTCAGCCTCGATGACAATAACAGATACTGAGGGGAAACGGACGAAAAATGAAGCAGGTACTATGATATACATTGGACATAGACAGTATACATAGACAAACCTATGACGAATACAAAAACATAGACAGAATGTTTTCGAACGAATATGCTGACACTGGAACTGCCGACCTGCCTAATACGGAAGGTGAGTGCAAGCACGGTGCGCGTGCCGTTTGCAACTCCAACACCTTAGTAGTTGTACACTGTGTACATTAAGTACTCTAGTTAAATATGTAACCTCTCCCTGGTCGCAAGTGCTACCAATAATAGTAACAAAGAACGAGGTCATCTGCACCTAACTACAGCAACTTATATACCTTCTTGAGTCCCTCGGGCGGAACAGCATCGCTCTGACTACCCATTAACTGAGTTTATCTCCATTTCACAATGATATCGTACAGCACTGTGGTACGAAGGACTTCCAGGTCCCCATGATACTTTGGAGTGGTCGCATGACAATGATCAATGTCCGAGAGTGGGTTTTGCACAGTGAGGACCAACGCGACATTGTTACCACGGGTGCCAGAGATGATGTTATGGCTGTCGTTCGAGTCGTCAGTCGCCGAAGATATGCGTAGATTTGACGTTGTAGTTGTAGTTCGAGACATCAGTCACCGAGCCTGACACATGTAAAAATCGTGCGGCGGAAATCGCTGAGTTGCCTAAACCTAAACTTCGAGCAGTTCGCGTGGACTCGGAAGTGCGTGAGCTGGTTTACGCTTGAAAGAACTCCATTGACATATCAGCGCCTCTCACGGACGCAATACAGCTCACATTGTCGCGACCAACGCTCGTCCTTGGTTGGTGCTTTACTTCCGTGCGCGTCTGATGATGGCGTGAACAGATCAGATATGATCACTACTAGCCGAATAGTCATTCTCATCGATGATTGCAATGTTGCTGCATCCTCACCATCATTGTGAACAGCTCCTGAGATTGAGTCGTGTCTTTGACAGGTAAGTTGTCACAGTCAGTCCAGCGCCTGAGCGTATTTGGCCCATCCCACTCATCTTCGACTGGTATGGTTAATCTCTTACTATCATTGATTAGACACGAGAAACTGTTCTGATGGGACCCCAGGATTTCGTAGCACCATGTAAATCCACCATGAAATACATGAAATTAGAAAACGTGTCATCTTGCATTATATGAGCCATGGAGCAAGGCATCTTTGTGCTCTTGTCGCCCTGGCATGTGCCATCACCATCAAAAGGAATCACAGATCCTGTTGTTCATCGCCCATGTTGGTGCTGGCATTCACATTCACTGTAGATGAGATCTAGATATATCAAGGTGCCACATATTTTGCGGACTCTATAAGGGCTTCTGGCCTCTTCGGTAGACCGTACCGCTGGACCATCGATATCTGATCTGCCACAACTCCAGCACGGAATCCGACATTGTTCATCGAAACAACCAGGTCCCTCTCCACCCCAAGCTGATATTTATTGGTCAGACTTGAGTGTCCATCCTGCAGCTCAGCCTCCCCTATCCTTCCCCACTGTCTCTCATCCTCCCCTAGCTATCTCTGATTGCCATGGCAGATTCTCAATCTCGAGGAGGAAGTAAATCGACGTCGGTGAGCCTCAGCAAATACATGCATGGTTGCGTACTCGGCTGACATACCTCAGAACCCACAAGCAGAGTCATCGGCGCTGGATGAAGATGAGCGACAGGCAGACGTCACGACTCCGAAGAAGAACCGGCCTGAATACAAGGTGATGCCGCATCGCGAGGGCACGAGTGGGTTTCAGCTTGTGACGACAGAAAACAGCAAGAATCGTTATGTCGAGAGACTGCGTGACAGACTCAAGGAAGAGCTGGCAGGGTTATGGGTGGATGCGAGTGCTATCCAAGGCATGAGCGAGTACCATGCAGTTGCACTGGTAAATGCCACTGACTTGGCCAAGACAGGGTTGGCAAGTGACGATGACGATGACGACGATGACGACGATGACAATGACAATGACGACAACGACAACGATGACAACGACAACGATAACAACGGCGATGGCGATGGCGATGACGATGACGACGATGACGGTGACCACAATGGCAACAACACTGCTGATGAGCACTTATCATTGAGAATGTTCCTGGCCAGTCGTCTACGGAGGCAGTATCCCACCCTTCCATCACCACCATCTCCCCCCAGAGATGTCACCCAAGACTCACTTGAGCAATATGAAGACGCTTTGTACCAAAGCATCCGTCTGTACCTTCAGTCGAGAGAAGACCCAGAGCGATGGACAAACGATCGATGGCCAACAATACCTGAATATGATGACTCCTGCTACAGAGCCTTCCTGAAGGTGATGAATAAAATTGCTGATGACTTTCGTCTCTCGGGGGATCGAGAGGCAATAGACACTAGCAATAGGCCCATCAAGCACCAGGCAATCGGACTCCAAGCACCTACACCGGGTCTGGTGACGAAACCCGACTTCTGCATCATTGGGACTGGAAAGTCCCTCAGCCCCTTTCAAGATATGGACACGGTGAAGAGGAACTTGACTTACCAGAACATCAGGAGTGTCCTGGACCTCAAGCCAAACAAGAACTTCAAGCACATGGCAAGGACGTTCGACACGGCCATCCAACTCGGAAGCTACGCGCGACAACAGCTCTACGAACAGCCTAATCGACTGTTCGTGGACAGCGTCGCTGTCACTTGCCAGTACATGCGAGTCTTTTGCTTTGATCGCGTCGGTGCATCATTCTTCGAGCACGTCGACATCCATAAGCACCCTGTTCTCTTTGTGGAGGCTATCTTGCTGATGTTCGCCGACGATGCGGCCATTGGGCTTGACGACACCATCAGCTACGACGGCAGCCCTAGTCCGACGGTCTTCGGGTCGTCGACGATTAGAGGAAGGCTCAATCTGTCCGGTTGCAAGTTCGCACCGGAATCAGCCGGTGCCGAAGCTGAGGCGCCACCCGAGGACTGTTTGCGCCACACTCAACTTGTTCCTGCTCCTGCTCCTCCTGCTCCTGCTCCTCCCATGTCGCTCGATATTATAGGCATCGGGCTGAACCGCAGCTCGGTCGTTGGTCGAGGGACCACGTGTTGGTACGCAGAAGATGCCGTCAGCAAGAGGCAGTTCGTGGTCAAAGACTATTGGCGCGCATCGGCAAGACCTTCTGAGGTGACTGTGTTGCTGGCGGGGGTTGGACTTTCAGGGGTCGGACAAGTCTACGCGTATGAGGACTCAGTGACTGAGGACTCGAGGGGCAGCTACAAGACGATCTCTGGGATTCGTGGCTACGATGTGACGTCGGTCCCCACTCTCCAGAACCCACGAGCCAAGGTGTGCACAAACCATACACTCTCAGACCGTGATCACTGTCGTGTGATCACTCCAAAGTACCGCGGGAACCTGTCGACTGCGTACAACTATACCTGTCTGATGATCGCGTTCAGGGATGCGGTAGTTGGTAATTCTTGTCTTGATGATTGTTGTCTCTAAATGGAGCACTTATTCTGTTGTACAGGTCACCACAATATGCTGCTGAAGTGTGGTATCCTCCACCGGGACGTCAGTCTTGGGAACATCGTGTTTGACCCGAGTGGTGGGGACAAGAACCTGGGCAGGCTGATAGACTTTGATTTGGTCAAGTACCTGAGTGTTGGGTCAGAGATGAGCACTAAGGGTGATTTCAGAACGGTCTGTCTTGTGGCTTGTCGGACTTCATGGTAACTGAGTGTAACTTGACGTTCAGGGAACGCACATGTACCAATCGCTCAAGATCCTCAGAGGACCTTCGCCAGGTGTTCGGCCCCACGACTTCATGGATGACTTGGAGTCGTTCTTTTATCTGCTGTGTCATGTGACCTTCTTGTACAATGGAGGCCGTCCTATGAAGTCCTCTTCAAGTCATCTGGTGTTGAGCGAATGGATCAAGCCCCCCGGAGATGCTGCTAATGCGAAACGCCTGTTCTCAATGGAACCAGGCTTAGGATCACGATTAAAGTATGAGGGCCTCAACACGGATACTAAGCGTGTGTTCTCCACCCTCTTCGACTCACTGCGAGACATCTTCTGCATCACTCATCAAAGTATCGTGGAGGTTAATCAAGAGATTACTCCACCTCAAGTCATGCAGTTTTTCGACACTTCGGACGAACACCGGGAAGCGGCCAAGGACGCTTACAACAAATTTCTGCGCCCCGTCAATGAAGCCATCGACAAGCTCAAAATAATTCATCCCAACTGGGCTGATGTCCTCTTTTCGCCACCAACCATTAACACCGAGGTCTCTGAGCTTGTAAGTAGCCCTTCGTCTGCAATGTCGCTGGTCATGGCTGAAGATCACTCTTCAGGCCACAGGCTCCCTCTCGCTACCACCAGGGTCCAGTTCGCGTATCTCTCGCAGCAGCAGCAAAAGGCCTCGGTCTCAGATTTTGGATGAGCCCGCGGGCTCGAAGCGTGGCGGCGCCGGCACAGGCGGCATTCGAAGAGTTGTCAAAAATCACAAAAAGAAAAAGCTAACTAAGTGAGCTGGTCTTTGGTAGACGTTCTCCCCACAGTGTATCTTGGCAATTATTAGTACTGTGACTCAATCTCAATGATGAAGCCATGGAAGACGGTTTTACCATATGTTGACAGTGCTGTACGATTTCACCCTGAAATGGAGTCTTCTTTTGAGCCCGTCGAGAGTGATGCTTGCTGTTCCACAGGAGGGACTCAAGGTGTACGGGTCACGCTAAGTTAGGTACAGATCACCTCGTTCTCCCTCGTCATCATTGGCAGCACATATGACTTGAGGAAAAGCTGCATCTGCAATGTTTAGAGCGGCATATTCACTGCTGGGCAGAGTCTCTGGAATCTCAGCGACAGAAGGAGCAGGTCGTCTAAAAGTCCTTCTACGTATCTTTCTAATTCTTGTCTAGCGTAGACTACATATCATGAATGTGATGTGATGATGAAAGCCCGTCCTTGTTCCCGTTTCTCACATCCCGTAGCTGACGACAGCCTACAGACCTTGCGGTGAATCCGCCTCATTTCAATCCTGAATGCTAGACAGGAACGTGTTCATGACTGTGATTGCCGGGGTCAATGCCTCCACAATAAACTATCTGCAATTCTATGTTCAGTCGCATATGCTGTAGTTGCCAAGGATTGATTGGTGTTGTGATTGCCCACGGACAACTATACAGGTAGTCTCACGAGTACAGATGTGCTATTACTTTCCGGTAAAAGGCAAAAGATATTGTATCAGTCAAACAAAGAATGAGTACCTACCCGTGAGAAATGCGTTGTCCGTATTCTTACGTCTCTACCGTCGACGGTGCTGTGCCTTTCTCTTTGCTCTCCTCCGCTACGAGCATGCAGCAAAATGCTGTCACCAATAATGACAAGCTTTTTCCTGTTTTCGCGCGCAAACTCTCGAATCCGGAACACACATCCTATGTCATGGCCTCGGAAAAGTTAGCGGTTTGGCTAGATTCTGAGAAGGCATATTATATGGCGGCTCGTCCAAAGGTGCGGTTGTCGTGAATCACATTTATCATTCTGTGTCACGGTCTCTGCTACAATATCAGCATGATCATCAGTTGTGGAATCTCCTAGTGTGGCCCGTTTAGATGTTCATAATCTAGTTACGTTTCGATCTGGATACCGTCTTCCTCCTTTCAGTGTCTTTCTCGTATAACTTGGTCTGATACGTTCCCATCAGATAATCGAACTCTTGGAGGTGAATTATACATCCTTCTCCGAGTGTTCTCGCTGCTTTTGCTGCATCCATTGACTAGATTGCACTCGTTACGATGAAACGAGGACTGCCAGAAGAATGTATCGCGACCATTCCTATAGATCGCGCACATGTTCCCTCGCCAAGGCTCTCTGTATTTGACGCCTACACAACCTTAGCCCGGACTATAGCACCATATTACAAATTGTTTCTGGAACCACAGTTGAAGCGTGAGTGATTTTGAGAGCACAGCTCGTTAACCTACGTTTCATTTTGTTCGACTAACATCTACTCGTAGAACGACTTGATGTTCTTCTCACTATTGTTGGTGTCAGCCCTCAAGGAAGTTCCCAGTCAATGGACATGTCTCAGGCTATGGAGAGGTCTGAGACGCTGACAGCTTCAATGAATGGCGCTACTGATCTTACGCAGTCGACGCCCACCCATCTGCCTCTATCTACTACCACATCCTCGGACAGGACTGTTCATGTTCCTACCCAGCAAGCTCTCCCACCCACGCCGACCTCGACAACTGTGCAGCCGGCACAGTCTGCTCAGCTCTTGGAGGCGAGCCCTGGGGCTACTGACGGCTCACTTGTTGTATCAACGTTTTTCGCATCGCCCATTGCTGCACCAACTTTACGCCACCAACCACGCTCACAATCGCAAATGCAAGATATGTCGGGCAACACAGCTACTGCGTCGCCTTTACAACCATCTCCGTTTGTCTCAGCGTATCAGGCCCCGTCGTCTGTCACCGCGGGTACTCCTGTTTCCAACGTTATGGGGGCTTCAGCTTTTGTCCAGTCCATAAGCCGTCCACCATCGTCTCCGAAAACGGCTTTTCTTACCTCGCTCGTTGCATCGTCCAGTAATGGCCCAACGCCCACCCCGTTGCCGGAGCAGACGTCCACCCGCTCGTCGCCGAGAGCCAAGCTGGGAAAGAAGCCACCTATTGACTTCATGCAATTAGATTTGGAGTGGTATCGCAAAAGGAAGCAGCAGACAGACGCGGAGGGTCGTGCGTCGTCGAGTGATCTTCCACCGTCCTCCATCAAAGCCGATGCAGCTCCTTCTGTAATGAAACTGAAAGAACCAGACACCATCCCTCCCGCCTTCATGTCCGCATCCAGTCCTATTACTCCGGGGGGAGCTACGAGGGAGCTATCTGTCCTAGCCCATCCTGTTCCCTTGTCTGTTTCAGCAGAAGTACCAGGGACTTCCTCCGAACCTTCAGCTCCGGCACCTGCATCGTCTTCCGCCATTGTGCCCCCATTTACTACGGCTAACAGTCAGCCAGCCGTCGTCTCACCTTCTCCTCCACCATCACTATCACGCCTCGATATTTTACCCGGCACTACGCCATCTGGTTCGTGTCTAGAAACGCAACCTGACTTTCAAATTGTGCCTACCACTGTGTCCCCCACTTTACCTGCCGATGGGGTGCCTTCCGCTATCTCCACTTCCCCTACGAAATGCCAGTCTCCTACCGGTCTACCAAGTCCTCTCCGCGATCTCAAAGTTGAGCGGCGGCGAGCACAACGAGATAGCGCAGGGAGCACACTGAAGCTTAAGATCTACCGCAGGGAAAAGATGGGCAATCCCAGCGGCGAAAGCAGGAGCCCTACTGCTGTGGAAAGTCTGCACGCAGACGATGATATGTTGCTGATCGCGGTTCCTTCCCCCAGTGCAATGAACACTATGGATATCGACGCCGCACAGCCTGACGGTGATGTATCTATAACGGATGCAAACACGACCCCTAGCGCTCACGACGTTCAGCCCGATGTGGCTTCTGAGGAGGAGGAGCAGATGGGTATCAAGTCACCTCGAATAGATATAGATCCTGTTGCCTCTGAAGAACCTCGCATGGATGTCGATGCCGCAATGGATGCCGCAACTGAGCTAAACGGGCCGACAAACGTACAACCTGCTCTTAACGGAGAGGACGCCACCATGCTCCTGATGCCCCCGCAGGATAATCCCCCTGCTCCCCACAAAATTGTGGAGCTGCCTCAGGAAACAGAGGCCGGTGTTCAGACAGGAGAGGCAGTCCCGTTGGCACCCTCGGCCTCTCAGGGTCGCTCACAGTCCGAAAGTGCTGGTGACGATGCGGGCTTGGAGCAGCGCAAACCAATGCCTCCCGAAACTAACGGTAGCGTATCTGGTGTTGCCTTGGATTATCGCGCTCCGTCGCCACCCACCGTCGATACAGAAGACGTTTTCTCCGCAAAAACTCCACCAAAACAAGATCAACCGTGGCAGCCACCACCACTGCCGCCATTGGTGTCTCCTCCGGCCACCGCACGCAGCTTCCGAGAGGCCTCTTTACCCATCATCTCGTACTTGCCCATGGGTCCTGCCGATGACGACGAGAATGTGGACGGGTCGAGCGAAGTAGCTCCGAAGGATGTTGCGGTTTCGCCAGGGCTGAAAGCATTCCAGTCCCATGCCACAACCACAGGTATTTCGAATGGCTTTTCTAGCGATATGCCGCCTCTCGACTGCAAAGAAGAGTCTGACGACGAGGATATGGTCGACGAATTGGACTCCGTGCTTGGGCGTAACAGCCATGTCATCGCTGCGGAACGAGGGCGCGAGAAGGGCGCGTCATATACCATCGAGTTTGAGATATTTGCGAGAGAATGGGATGCCTTGACCAGGTGGCGCTCTCGCAGGGAGCACTACGAGTGGGTCTAATGCCTTAATCCCCCTGTATAAATCTCATATGTTTCGCAAGGGATGTGGCAGGTGCCATGTGTTTAAGTTTGGTCTGCTATTCCTTCAAGGATGTGTCCACTGCCCAAAATGCCCACGCCGATGCTCCACTGGAAGAGCTGCTTTACAGCATCCCGCCTTGTTCCTGGCCATCGTATGGGAACGTCACTGGGCAGCTCAACGATGGCACAGTCCTGCGGTTTTCCCCACCTGATATCGTACGTTTCGCATCATGCCTGTGGTCCTTCCTGCTTCCAAGAGCTTACATGCTTGCGCTCTGCAGCTTGTCGACAACATCGTCGACATATGCAAGTATGCCAAGCTAGGACTCAATCTGATGCAGATAAGGCAGGAACTTGACATGTCTGATTTCCTGTTCGTCCTGCACGCACACCAGCCGACGCGCGGACAGCTCAAAGCACTCCGCGAGAGCCGCAACAAGGATTTCAGGTGGTCTCTGTTCATTGACCAGTTGGCGCGGCCGTTCCCGCAGTTGAGCTGGCTCGAGGACTGACTGATCCATTCGTCAGTCTTGAAATGATTTTTTTTATCCTGTTTTTGTTGTGTCACTGCGTTCGACTTGATCTACAGCTATCACGTTTGCTTAGCACGTACTCAATCCATCCATACCATCATCGATATTGCACGCCCTGCTTATTCACGACCTCTCATCTAATTTTCGTTTCTTCATACCTCCGGGGTTATGCAATCAAAAATATCCTGTCTCAGGGCTCATCATTTACTTGTATGCACAATCGTCATCCGTCTGCATTTCTCAGGTCATCCTTCACTCCCAAACACATGTTGGCAAGTAAAGAATAGTTTATGATGGATTGCTGTGGCCTGTGAGCAACGTTCAAGCACTCGCGTGGCAACATGCTACTTTGACTTTTTCGTGAAGAAACTCGTCAGGGCCTTCTGCCCCGCACCCTTGCTACCCCTGCCCGCCTTCCGCGGCTTGGCGTCTTCTGTGCTCTTGGTCTGCGCCTTGCTGCCTGCTGTGCTTTCCGTCCCACCGCCGCCCTCTTCCTTCTTGACCGCAGTCGACTTCCGCCTCCCCTTGCCTTTTGCAGGCGGCTCCGGCTCCGGCTCCTCCTCATCGACGGACTCGTATGAGGAATAGTCCTCCGTGACTGATGTGCGCAAACAGAGTCTGTAAGTGTCGCAGGGCAACACGGGGAGGCGGGTCACGTACCAAAGTACCCCTTTGCGTCGGTCGTCTGCCTGCTCTTAACCACCCTCTTCTTCTTTAGGCCGTTGCGGCCGATGGGCACGACCTTCTTCTCCTTGCGTTTTGTCTTGGGCCTTGGCGCCGGTTCGGGCTCGGGTTCAGACGCGGGCTCGTCCTGCGCGTCGGCCATCTCGACGTCTTCGTCGGTCTCGCTGGCTTTTTGCACGCCAAGCCTTGACCGCGATATGCGGACGACATGGTCTACGTGGGAGTCGTAGTGAGCTTCCTTGGAGTTCAGAGACAAGGGCTAGCACGCGCGCACCGTCGTCGACCTCCATCATCGCCTTCAGGTCTTCATCTATATCTGAGTCTGACGGTAACGCCTTGGCCTTGGCCATCGACTTGCGCCGTGCAAACTTTGGCGCATCGTCCTCGTCGTCATCGGACAGCACAACATTCTTCTTGAGGCGAGCGTCGCTCTTCGCTTTCGTGTCTGTTTTGGGCTGCGTCTTGGTTGACGGCGCAGCGCAAGACGGTTTCTCCTCGTCAGAGTCGTTGAGTTCCAATGCCGATTTGCGCTTAATGCCGCGCTGCGACATAATGATATCTCAGTCTGACGTGTTCTAGTTACAATGTGTCTCAGAGAGTCGCGAATCACCTTGGGCTCGCTTTTTTCTGCCTTCTTCTCCTTGGCGGCAGAAGGCTCCGCAACCGCGACTTTCTTCGTTTCTGGTCTCGCCTTTGGCTCTATCTTCTTCTCCTCTTTTGACTTTGCCCTGCTCCAGTCCAGCTTACCGGTGGGCTTCGCCTTTGATTTCTCGGTTTTCACTTCTGCAGTAGCCTCGCCCTTGGTATCTTCTTTCTTCTCTGACTCTTTCGCGATGGATGTGGTCTTTTGAAGAGCAGGTAGTTTCACTTTCGACGATGACGCGGCTGCCTGTGGTGCAGCTTTCGCTTTCGGTAAATTTGCGCTGCGCTGCGAGACAGGTGCTGTGAAATGAATTTGAAGAACCAACATCAAGGAACATACTGTGACGTGAGGCCCAGTTATCCTGCCAAGGAGCACACTAGCTCCCGGCGGCTGCATAGCATCGATCTGACGCAGCGCCGGCGTCGGCGTGCACACAAGGCCTGCCTCCTGGTGTCTGGTCATCGTCGAGTTAAGCGTGTGCACAGTATGGGCTACTCACCCGCACTGGCGATGGCGACAAGCTGTAAACATAGATAGAATAGATCCGCGCGAACTGGCCTTTTGAGTCTACGGATGATCGTCTAGTTGATGGTAGAGGGTGGTGATGCAAGGGCGCACGCACTCTCAAAATCCCTCTCGCTCACGAGCAGGACCTTCGTCTGCACGACATCATCCAGGTCGTCCGCATCTTGCTCGTCCACGTCCATCTCGCCGTTGTTATCCCCTCCATGCAAGAGCGACTGCGCAGGTTCTCCTACAATGAGGTACGTGGCGTACGCCCGGTCGGAGGTGTCTCGGGAGACGAAATAGTACTTTGCCAGCTCGCTGGGAACAGACGTCGTAGTGGTCAGCAACACGCGTCCAGGTTACATAGTAGACGTTGAGCGCACTTTTTAGCCTCATGGACATGTATGCTGAGCGCACGGCTGAGCGAGCGGAACGTCACCTGCAGGCCTCTTTATCAAGTGACATGGAATGAGCGAGCGCAGAATCGCTCACGATATTTCTCTCCACGAAGAGCTGCTTCGTCAGATAGTCAACGACTTTTTCAGACGACATGGGTGAATACGAGAGCAGTTCGTTGAATGATAACGTGTGCAGAGACACGCTTTCACTGGCAATTTCGGACGCGTCGGCATTGTTCAATGACATGCTCCCGGCGGCCCGGGGATCCCCGAAGTGCAACTCAAAATCACCAAAAACCTCTTCATTGCCATGTAAAATAAAAAGCATGTTATGTTGCAAAAACTGCACAGAACCACTGCTTCATCAAACTCATCATAATATTCATGTAGGCGGCTCGATCAAGGCTTAAGGCGTGTCCGCTGGACGGACGATCAACTTAACACCACTGACACTCTTGGACGCCAACCGCGCCAGCCCCGCAGCAATGCCTGCAAGCCCATTCGGAAGTACCTCAACTTGGTTCGGCTAGAAGAAGAGATGTCTGTATACATGTGGAGGGAGAGTTTTGAAAATCGCTGACCTTCACCAGACCGTCTGCAAGCAGTGCTGTCAGGTTGCGGTATAGCAGGTTCCCCATCTCTTGGTTCTCTTCCATGTTAGAGTTTCCCAAGATCATCTCTACACGCTTCCCATCTTCTGCTTCGACTCCTAAAGTAGCTATCGTTGGTGGAACAGTGGCCACAAGGCACCCGTTCGGTGCCAGGATCTCCCACGCGGCCCTCTGGGGGTCCTCGACGGAGATCGCATCATACACAATTGACACCGGCTTGGTCGTTATTTTTTCCACCGCTGCTGGGAGCGCGGAGTATGGTGTAACATTGTAGTCAATAACATGAGTTGCTCCCGCAGACTTGGCGTATGCCTCATTTCGGGCGGAGGCCGTCGTGATGATAGGATTGAAGCCTGATAGTTTGGCAAACTGGAGAGCTGTATGGTGGGCCTAATGGTGAGTCTGAAGGTGTACGGGAATAGCAATACGACTTGCCGAATTGCCCGACAGAAGAGGATCCTCCGATGACCACGATAGGTTGGTTTTGATACCTGCTCTGACCATCTTGCTCAAATGGATTCACAAGCCCAGCTCCTCCTGGTGCGCCTGCGGTGGGGGCTCTTTCGTGGTATAATCCAAAGAAGGCCGTCGCGACAGCGCAAGGCAGTGATGCCGCTTGCTCGAAACTCACGTTATCTGGAATCTAGAAACGGGAGGGAAAAGTGGTGGGATCTGATGAATGCAAAGAACACAGCCAGTGGGACTGAAATGGTTTGACCTTCGCGACTCTCAGAGCATCAGCAATCCCATATTCTTGGAAGGTTACCCGGTCTGGGACGTAGACGCACTGGTAGAGGCTGCGCCATCGACCTCAATATCGCTGCAGAAGATGACCAGGCGAGTGGGGAACTGACACCTTATCACCCTTCTGCAGGCTTGTCACGTCGTCACCAAGCTCTTCTATAATCCCGGAAGCGTCGGTGCCTGTAACTGCAGGATACTCTTCAATGAGGAGCCCTGTAGCTTGCATATACACGTCGACGGGGTTGAGGGCAGCAGCAACGATCTTGATAAGCACTTGCCCAGGGCCGGGCGAGGGTACATGGCGGGTACCGACTTCATACGGAGCACCTTTTGATTTGATGAACAAAGCTTTCTGCTGAGAAGGAGCCATGATTTGCGATTCGATGTGTGCGAACTTGAGCTCTGGTGTTTAAATCGGAGGCATTCTGGCCAGAATCGGAAAGCCAACCCATGATGATACGATATGTCGAGATGTGTGGGAGATATGCAGACTAATTATATTCACTTCAATTGCGTGTCTGGCACATTCTGTGAACACAAAAATTGGACTCGTAACTTACGATATCATGTCTTCATGGCTAGCTCTGTAGAAAACACGCTCGCAGCGCGTGTACGATCCAGCTTTATAGAGGAGAATATTTGAGCTCGACGATATCTACGGAACTCGGATTTCTTCAGGATATAAACAATTGTTTCTCTTGCACAG
>QLPN01000682.1:0-18068 GCA_003314395.1 Albatrellus ellisii
GACGAGGATGATTCCACCAATAACGATACGAGGATCCAGAGTGACGAGTGTAAGATGTTGCTAAGAGCGGCCTATTGGACGGTCTTAGGGAAGGTCTATATTGTTACTCCTGGTAACCAGAATAGAAACGCGCGTTTGATGCACGTAATAAAGGTTCCTGATGATGACAATGATCGGGATTAATGATATGGTTATGAGGATGATTCCACCAATGATGATACAAAGATCCAGAGTGATGAGTGTAAGAGGTTTTAGCAACATTTTTAGTGGCTTAAAGTTCTTAGACTTAGTTTGTAGAGAATGAAGCAAGATTACAATGAGCTTAGATCAAGTGCAGTATAAGGAGAATCCCTAGATTGCGAAGTTGACAAGACTGGGGTTTAAGACCGCCAGTTGATCAACTATTTATACAGGACTAGTGATCTAACTATAGTACAGTTATGCAGCAAAGTGCAGTAAGTAAACAAATGTGCGCAGTATAGCGCAGTAAGTACGTGTCCATGTGATGTAAGTGGTTCAGCCACAAGCGTGAAACGAACATGAGATAAACAAAGGTAAATAATGACGAGAAAAGAGAGTCCTTGCTAATTGTATAGTAATAGTCCTTAGCAAGTAAATGTTATAATAAATAAAAGAAAGATGAATGAAAAAGATAAGTCTAATATAGTACCTGGAGCTATGCTCACACTTAAGTATGTGAATACTTAAGTACTATAAAAGAGAAAGGAAATATGAGTCCTTACTAAGTAAAGTGGAGCTAAGCTCACACTTGTAGTAATAATACTACACTTTACTAGTAAGTAAGATAAAGAAAAAGAAAAAGAAAAAAGAAACGCATTACGAGGTGCCAAAGCAAGTGCCTTGTAACAGTTTTGCTTTGTGATGATCCCACAGGATGGCAGGGTTAGATGGGATATTGTGGGAGAGGATGGAGGCAAAGAGAGAGTGCAGTTGACCACCAGTCTGCATCTCCCCAGCCTCTTGCAGGCACTAATCCCATTCACCATCATCCTCCAGGAGACCTCTAGCAAGACAGGCAGCCTTGTAGGTTGCATGAACCACCCCATTGCAAGTGTGCAGATCCTTCCAGTCTGTTGCCCCCTTGATGATGGTCAGAAGCATCCTGAGGTAGAAGCACTCCCCAGCAGATGGATGCACAAAGTACATGCAACCAATGGCAAAGCCCCTCTGTCTTGGCTTCCACTGATGCCCCTTGGACTCCCATACAAAGTGCTGAGGAAAGTCCTGGTAGAAGTACTGGCAGGCACTGGCAGGATACTGCTGGTTGGCCTTGAACCATTCTGTCAGGTGTGTCTTCTTGGCAGAGGGGTGCTCCAGGACTTCCTGAGGGTCATCATTTGCTTGGAAGTAGACCTGCTGCTCATTCTCCACATGGACAGGAAGGTGATAGACTGTGGGGAGCTCCTGGTGCATGGGGAACTCAAACATGTGCCAGCATGCTTCTGAAGGACCAATGTAGTGTGCATCAATGTAGTCCTGGACTTCATCCACATCCCCAACCTGCACAGTAGCCTGATCTGGACCCTTGTAGATGTACTTATGGATGTACTTGACTGCCTCAACTGAGGCACAGACCTCCAGATTGATGTGGCAGGCATATTTTGCAAGCAGGTCAGGGTTGTATGGGATGACATCACAGTTGGTGGACACATGGACCTTATCTTGGCTGAGGTGCTTTGTAAAGGTGTGCCCATTATCTGGCCTGGCATAGACTGGGTATCCATCCTCCCCAAAGTGAGTCTCCTCAGAAAAGTCCTTGGGGTAGTGCTTGCTGCAAAACCATTGCTAGTTGTTGTCCTTCTTCATGCAAGGGGCTTTCACATGGTCAGGAGCACCACAGGGGCCATGAAGCATGTACTTGGTGACACATTCATGGAGCTTTGGATGGAGGACAGGATCAGGGAGTTGTGCTGAGACAATGCTGTCCACATGACTGGCATCATAGATCTTGTATGGGGCCTTCAGGAAGATGAGGAGATGCATGTGAGGGAGGCCACACTTCTGGAACTCTATGGTGTAGACACTGCCAGCCAACTCTCCAAACAGCCCAGCTTTGATGTCATCCAGCAGGGCTTTCTTCTTCTGGTTGATGATGTGAGCAACAATGTCAGGGTGATCTGCAGCAGTCTGGGATGTGCCATCATCATATTTGTGGAGGGCCTCCTGGATCTCAGGCCAGTTATGGTTTGCAGTCATGGTGAGGAAGATGTCTAGTTTGCACCCATAATTACAAATGGCCATAGAGTCCTGGAAGAGCTGGAACATGTGCTTTGAACTGCCTTGGTGGGTGGAGGGAAGGACAATGCACTGGCCCTGCTGTCCAAGATTGACTGGAGCACCATCTTGGTTGCCATGAACTGCATCCTGAAGCCCTTTGTACAGATCTGCATGTATCTGTTTTTGATGTGTCCTGACCCAGTAAAGGTTGCTCTCCTCAATTAATGCCCAGGCATCCACCAAGTACTGCCGAAAGAGCTTGTCACAACAAAAGATGATGTCTGCCTCATTGAGTCTGGTGAAGGCACAGTATGCATAGTAGCAGGTCTGGGAGACATTCTTGCAACACATCTGACCACCTGGACCTGGCTGTGATGGCATATTAAAGTGGAAGCCAGAGTCACCTTTGGGAAGTAGGAGGATATAGTGCAGTGGGGAATAACTGTGATGCAGATGGCTGATCCTCTTAAAGCTGCCTCCATGCAGGCACACAACAATATCATGATGCAAGTCCACTTGTGCTCCTCCACTTCCAGGAATGATAGCAGAAATCTCCTTTACAGTGGGAGCATTGTATCTGCACAGGTCTGTATTGGGATCCACAGTGATGCAAATAGCCACATTGACATGCTCTTCTGGAGCCTTGTCCTTGAGGATCTCATGAGCTTGCCTGTACATATTGATATATGGGTTGGTGGAAAGTAGCATGGCATGGAGATCAGTCATGGTGGATGGGTCAAGGTTAGAGTTGTTGGCCAGGTGTGCATTGACAGCATCATCAGGATCAAGGACATAGAGCTGGGCATAGCATGGTGTAACTCCAGGATTTGGAAGGAGGGCACCCATCTTGTGATGGAGAGAACCATGGAGTCTGAATGCATAAGGACCAGACCCAGCAAGGACAGCATCATTGACATTTGCAGCAACAGATGTGAATGCAAATGCAGCATTGTACTGGCATATGTTGCTCCTGAACCTTTTTGCAAGTGGATCACTGCCATTCAACAGCTTGGAAAGAGTGGGTCGTGGCTGGGCAAAGGGAGGGAGCTGGATCTGGCCTTGCAAGCAACACATGCCAAAATGGAGATGATTTACAGTGGATTTTGTCAACTTCTCACAAATGAAATGAAGAGCATGGCAGTGAGGGCACTGAACATCCATTGGACCAAGGTTGTGGCAGTGTTCAGGCTCATGATATTCCTGACAGCCAAGAGGGATGGGGAGTGGTGGGGGTGCAGGAGGCTGTGGTTGGTCCACTTCAGGATCATTTTGCTGAGGCTGGTGGTGCTGAGACATTTGGATATTGAAATCCACATCCTGGGCATGCTCCTGAGATAGCTGCTGATGGTGATCCTGGTCCTGTGCTGCTTGCTGTGCCTGTTCTCCAGTTTGCTCCTCCTAGAAAAATCAGCACAAATGAGCCATGATCAAATTTAAATATATATGTTGCAATTACTGACCTGTGGTGGCTGTTGTGGATTTTCTGCTGCAATTTCCTGTGCATTTTCTGTGACTTGTTGTTCCAAGACCTAATGCAAGGATTTAAAATCGAGATGAGATTGTGATCAGAATCTACATGTACCACAAATATGACTGACCTGTGGATGATGTGCTCCTTGCCCTTCCAGATTTCCTGCAGGATCCCTGACACTTGTAGATTAACCCTGGTCCAATTGAGCCTGTGCTATGCAGCAATTTACATGCTCAGCATGACACTGTTGAAAGCCATGATGCAATTCCTGATCCCAATTTGTGTGTTGCTGCTGCTGTGGTGGATTGACAGGCCAAGGAACCTGCTAAGAGTGGCCTATTGGATGGTCTTAGGGAAGTTCTTGAATGATGATACCCCTGGTAACAAGATGGTTGATATGTGCTTGATAGATGTAATAACCATTTCTGATGATGATGAAGAGAGGGATCAATGAGATAGTGATAAGGATAATGGCACCAATGACTAAATGAGGATCCAGGATGATGGGTGTAGGAAGTCTGAGTGATGTTCTTAAGTGACTTAGAGTTCTTAGACTTGCTTATTTTAGAGTGAAGTGAGATGGAAAGTGAGCTTAGATCAAGCACAGTATAGGAGAATCCCCTAGATTGTGAAGTTGACAAGACTGGGGTTTAAGACTGCCAGTCTTTCAACTACTTCTACAAAACTAGAGTACTAAGTATAGTAAAGTTATGCAGTAAAGTGCAGTATTGCACAGCAATACACTATAGTGTGCAGTATTGTGCAGTAAGTACACATCCATTGTATAAGTTATGTGGCTCAGCCACTAGCATGAAATGAACAAGAGGTAAACAAAGGTAAATAAAGATGAGGAATAGGAGTCCTTGCTAATTGTATAGTAATAGTCCTTAGCAAGTAAATGTTATAATAAATAAAGGGAGATAAAAGAGAAAAAGATAAGTCTAATATAGTACCTGGAGCTAAGCTCACACTTAAGTATGTAAATACTTAAGTACTATAAAAGATAAAAGAAATGAGAGTCCTTACTGAGTAAAGTGGAGCTAAGCTCACACTTGTAGTAATAATACTACACTTTACTAGTAAGTAAGAAAAGATAAAAAAGAAAAAGAAAAAAGAAACATGTTATGAGGTGCCAAAGCAAGTGCCTCATAACAGAATCCCAGGAAACCCTTGAACAGGGACAGGTGGATGGTGTGGATATGGAAATGGAAGAGGCATAGGCTGATATCCATATGGGTATGGATGATGGTATGGGTATTGTGCTGGGTGATAGTGAGGGGGGACATAATATTGCAGAGCCTGTGGTTGCCATGCTGCAGGGGGTACATGAGGAGGATAGTATGGGTGGAGAGGTGCAGGATAATAAGGATATGCAGGAGCAGGATATGCAGGAGCAAGAGGGTTCTGTGGGAGAGGAATAGGATAAGGAGGATTCTGGGGGAGAGGGGCAGCCTGTCGTGGTTGTCCAAAGTTGGGCTGTGGGATATTCCCCACAGGAGGATCCCTTTGCTGTGCACAACATGATAATGGTGATGTCATTTGTAGTTCATGCTGCATCCTATCTTGCTCATGCTAAGTTTGGCAAGTGTGCTCAGGAGTGTGTGGTGGTGACCTAAGAAAAAGCAGGGATGGAGTCAGTCATGCAGAATAGAGAATTGAGAGGTGTAGATGATGGCATACCTCTGATCTGCATCCTCATGCTGGATCTCAGGGCTTTGATTGGCAGCAGGCAGTTGTGGACTGAAAAGATCATGAAATGTTAGCAAATAAAAAAAAGAAAGAAAGACAAGAAAAACATACCCAGGCAATTGAGCATGTTGCTGTGCATCTGGAGGTGGTGTTTCATATTGAAGAGATCCAGGGCTGTAAGAGAATATAGATATTTAGAAAAGGATGAGGGATAGAAATGAATAAATAAATATACCTTGAAGTATTATCCATTTAAAAGAAGAAAGGCAGCTGTGAAAAAAACCAAGAGCCAGAGCCAGAGCCAGAGATAGAGTTGCCAGATCCTCCACACACCCCAGATAGTCACAGTCATAGGAAATCACTGCAAGGCAGTGTCAGATCACAATGCTTATGCCTTTATTATAAAGGTGCAACTCAGGTATCACCCCTTTTCTGTTAGACAGGTGGAAGTGAGATTGAGAGCAAGCAGCTGACCACTACAGATTGAGAGAGGTCCAGCAATTGAATGAACAACTGCCTTTGGCAACAGCAAACTAAGGCCATGCTGGTAGACTTCACAAATCTGTAGGCTTGGTCTCTCTGAAAGAACCACCCAAAGCAAGCTTTGGACAGAAAGGAAGCAAAATGTTTCTTCACAAAAGAGAGAGAAACAGTTTAATAAGATAAGCCAGACAGAGAGAGCTCAGAGTAGGCAGGTGGAAAGAGGGAAGAAGAGAGATCAATGAAGTCACTTTGATGATGTGCACCACATCAATATATGTGTGGGGCTCACACACACACTGCACCACACAGTCTGCTTGTCTGCTGGGCACTTCTACTGACTTCCCATCATCACATAGCTTGCATTTTCCCCACCAATATGACTGAATATTGGAAGAACTGCTGTAATCTGCCACATATCCCTGACTGTATTTGTAGACTGCAATATCTGTGTAGGATAGGTAGTATACCATTACAATATACCAATAATGTACAGTGAAATGATGATCAACAAATACATGGGCTAGCAGTGTGGGGATGTGGGATGCTCAGTTCAAATTCAAGAAAACATTGGAAATATATGTGGGCAGGCTGGCAGTTGGGCTGTCAGTCATGGTCTGTCTGGTTGCATGGCCAGTATTTGATCCTGCAGATCTCAAGCTCTCCCTTGACATTGTCTGGGATGTGCCCCTTAACATGGACCATGTACATCTGACACACATATTTTGCTGGAGCAAGTGTCCAGTGTCAGCAAAATATGTGGACACAGTGAGAGGGGGCACAAAAACACACATGTCTGCTGCCAGTGCACAACTCAGGATTGATGATGGTGGTGATGCATCTGGCAAGCCCTTCATCTGCACATGGCATCAATGTATCATGGGAGAGAATAACACAGTATATTTAATCCTTTCATCTTTGAGAAACATGTTATTAGCAAAAAGCACAGTATTCTAAAGTTGATATAAGGCTTACATGTGTCCATTCCCAACCCCATTGCCCATTGCTGACTTCTCACATTTTGCTGGCTTGTGATAAGTATGGATATAGAAGTTCATGAAAAGGTAGCTGGTTAGAAGACCGCATCCAAAAAGTGCAGTGGCCTCAGTCCCAGCATGTCCAAAAATGAGGAAGCCATGGCCAATATGAATACCCCATGTTGTCTTGAGTGAACATGGGTGGGGTGGGCAGGTGGGCAGGCAAGTTGCTGTGCTGTGCTGGTACAGTGGTAGCATGAGTGGGCAGGTAGTGGCCACACACTGTTCCTACAGTGATGGTGCAGGCAAGTAGGGAGCTGTGCACTGTTGACAGTGGTGATGTGGGCACATAGGTGGGCAGTGTGCCTCAGATGTCAGACAGTGAGATTACAAGGCACTTGCCTAGGCACCTCATAACAGTTTTCTTTTTCTTTTTTCTTTTTTTCTTTCATCTTACTTACCAGTAAAACATAGTATTATTTACTACAAGTGTGAGCTTAGCTCCAAGTACTATACTAGATGTATCTTTTTCTCCTTTTATCTTTCTTTATTTATTATAACATTTACTTGCTAAGGACTATTACTATACAATTAGCAAGGACTTGTCTTTCTCATTCTTATTTATCTTTGTTTATCTTTGGTTCATTTTGTGCTTGTGGCTGAGTCACATTACTTATACTATGGACATGACTTACTGTGCATTACTGTGCACTCATCATTGATCAATGAACTTTACTATATTTAGGACTCTGGTTTTGTATAAGTAGTTGAAAGACTGGTGGTCTTAAACCCCAGTCTTGTCAACTTCACAATCTAGGGATTCTCTTATACTGCACTTGATCTAAGCTTGCTATCACTTTGCTTCACTCTAAGAACTAAGTCTAAGATCTCAAAGCCACTCTAAACATCACTAAGACATCCTAAACTTGTCATTCTGGATCCTTGTTTAGTCATCAGCAGTATCATCCTCATCACTATATTGTTGATCCCTCTCTTCATTGTCATCAGGAATGGTTACTACATTTATCAAGCACATATCAATTACCTTGTTACCAGGGGTATTATTGTATCAGACCTTCCCTAAGACCATCCAATAGGCTGCTCTTAGTAGAAGGAAGGAAAGGGAAGGACAGGCATACAAAGACCACTTCAGCACACACTATTTGCCATCCCACATCCAGCACAGCAGACATCTTGAGCTTCTGGTACACTGCCATGATGCAGTCCATGGTCAGTGGGAGGTATGTCTGCAGGTTTCACACTGCAGCATCTTGTACATGTGTCTGAACTTCTCCATGCACAATGTGATCTTCATGATATCCCCATCTAGTGGTATCAGATCTGTTGACTCCAGGATATGCACATGTCAGTGCATGCTCACCCTCCCTCAACACTAAAAAAAACACTCACATTGAGCATGATGTCCATTCTGCCCTCTGACTTGATGCTCATCACCTTGCAGACATGCAACAGGCACACCATGGTGTTGTACATGTGCCCAACTGCACAATTTGTGTGTTCATAGTGGTACACAATCTCCACAGTGGCATGTTCAACAGCCTTGCCCTTGATACCACCAGCATTGGGCTGCATGAGGATATTTTGGAGAGCCTGTGCAAGGCATTGCCATGCATCCTGTAGATGTGATAGCAGTGTGCCCTACTCAATGACACTAATCTGTGGGATGTGTTGTGATGGTTGAGTTATGCATAGACAAAGTGTGAGAGGGTACACACAAATCTCATGCCATCTGGTCAGAAGCCCCCAGATGTAGATGCATCTTTCCACCCTTACCTTTGTACTTGATCTGTATAGTAGGTAATGGAGAGGTTTGGATGGCAGGAGGTGGTGTGTAGAGTGCTAGGAATGATAATGTGAGTGGGAGGGGAAAAAAAGGGGGAGAGAGAGAAATGCACAGTAGAGAGCCACTGGGTAGATGTATATGATGTTTCAGTAAGCTCAATGTACAGTGAGCCATACCACAGCCCATTGATATGGAGGCACAGGAGTGTGATGAAGTAGTTGTCCTTCAGGCCATCAGGGCAGCAGCCAGCACATGCAGTGCAAGTGGTTGTAAAAAAGCCAGGACACACACCACACTGGCATGCTGCACCACACTGCTGTGTGCATGCTGAATTGCTGCATGCATGCCATGCTGCTGCACATGGTGCACCACACCAGGGGACAACTCTTTGTAGCACTGATACCTCAACCATGTGTTGACATCCTCACACACAATTTTTCCCTAATGTGGGACCACTTACCAATTGTAGTCCCATTCTAATATAGATGCAGTTGATAGTTGTACTTAGAAGAACAAGGAAAACAGTTGTATCCTCCTCATGCACATGGCCTGCTGTCAACAGGTTCTTGATCTTCTAAACTCACAAACTGATTCCTTGAGTGTAATTCTGGCTCTTTGCTGTCTTCTCTGTGTTGTGGAGGGGACTGCTGTCTCTGACTCCAATGGTCACTGTGTCCTTGCAACAGTTTGTTCTATGGTTTGGTGGATGACTTCTATGAGAGTACCTGGGCTGATTGCTAAGAGTGGCCTATTGGATGGTCTTAGGGAAGGTCTGTAATAATACCCCTGGTAACAAGGTAGTGAATATGCACCTGATAAGCATAATAGATGTTCCTGATGACAATGAGGAGTGGGATTGACAAGATAGCGATGAGGATTATTCCACCAATGACTATATGAGGATCCAGAATGACAAATATAAGATGTCTTAACGACACTTAGAATGATTTAGAGATCTTAGATTTGGTTCTTAGAGAATGAAGTGAGTTTGTAGTGAGCTTAGATCAAGCGCAGTATAGGCGAATCCCTAGATTGTGAAGTTGACAAGACTGGGGTTTAAGACCACCAGTTTGTCAACTATTTATACAAAACTGGAGATCTAACTATAGTAAGGTTGTGCAGTAAGTAAATGAACATTGCACAGCAATGTGCAGTAAGTATGCATCCATGTGATATAAGTGGCTCAGCCACAAGTGCGAAATGAACTAGGTGTAAACAAGGATAAATAAGAATGAGAAAAGGGAGTCCTTGCTAATTGTATAATGATAGTCCTTAGCAAGTAAATGTTATAATAAATAAATAAAGATAAAAGAAAAAGATAAGTCTAATATAGTACTTGGAGCTAAGCTCACACTTAAGTATGTAAATACTTGAGTACTATAAAAAGAGAAAAGAAACAGGAGTCCTTGCTAAGTAAAGTGGAGCTAAGCTCACACTTGTAGTAATAATACTACACTTTACTAGTAAGTAAAAAAAGAAAAGAAAAGAAAAAGGAAAAGGAAATCATTATGAGGTGCCAGAGCAAGTGCCTCATAACACTGATGAGTTGCTTGAGTTTGTCTCAGGGTGCTGTTGACACTCTCATGCTTAAGTAATGTTTCCCTTCCTTTTTCACTCTATACTGTACACACACATACACACATACAGACACAGATAAACAGTTCAACTGTACATACTTCAATGGTCCGTGCACTACACCTACTACTATATATACTTAGGATATGCACACTGAATAGATAAGAACTATCTCAGTTCCATCTTGCACATGACCTGTGCTCATCAGGTGCTTCAATAGTCAGCGAACTTGTACATTGTCACAAATGGAGGTTGTGTCTAGATGTAACCTTGACTTGCAGCCCCTCATGGTGGGCTCCAATATAATATGTGCTGCAGTATGGTGATGGCAGAATCTACAATCACAACCACAACAATTGCTGAAGGGTGTGAGTCATAAGATCCTCTAGACACCAAAGTAGTAGAGATTAGTAGTTAAGTGCAATAAATGCAATATCATGATATGATGAGGTGACAAAAGGGAGATATAACATGTACACAACATGGTAATCACTGTCTGCACAGGAATGAGCCAACAGTAATAAGGAGGAAGAACATGGGTGTAACAGCAGCCATAGCAAGTAAGCAAGTGGTGTAGCACAGGCTACAGAGTGAGCATATGTGGTTAGACATTTATATAGAAATGTGTAAGAGTTGTAGAAAGTGGGGAATCATGTTTATGTAGTATGTGTGGGATAGAGTTTGAGCAGAGCATGTAAAGTGAGTTATCAGAACGTGTTGTAAGAACATGGTTATAGTCATATATGTGGGTGGTGTGTGTTAGGCAAGATGTAATGGAGACATACACTTTATGTGTGGAAGGTGAAGCTGAATGAAAACATATATATATTCCAACAATCACAACAATGACCATGCAGTAGTAGATGCAACACAACACAGAAAAGAATGCAAAACAAATCACAACACAGACATAACACAATAGAGAATGCAATGCTTGCACAGGTTATGGCAGGCAATAATGACTAGGGGAAGCATCAATAACAAGTCTGTATAATCCCTGCATGGGGAGAATGTGAGCAGCATGACTGCAGCAGTAAGAATGATGTGAACAACAGTAGGTTGTCACAATGTAAAGGGAGAGCTGCAAGGTATTGTGAGATGAAGTGAGGATAAGATGTGGGAGGTGAAGTACTCACTCAGTGTCTGTAAGACAATGACTGAGGAGAAGTAGAGTGGTAGCACATCTTATATAGTATGTAAAGTGTTATCTTTTCCCTTATCTGATTAGATGCTTATCACTCTTCTCTCCCTTGACATCCATGGCCCATGCTATTTTTGTGTGCACAGGATATGGGAGATCATAGCAACTATGATGTATATGAATGTCAGGATGTATGAGAAGCTCATGGCTATGAGCAAGACAGGCAGTGGCATGGCTGCAGCAGAGTGTGGTGGTTGCAAACACAGATAGATGATGCAATGTGGTTTTAAGTACACTGCAGGGTAGATGTAAGATGGTGTAGTGGTTGAGAGAAGTGGAGTACTCACTCAGACATATAAGTAAACCATCTGAGAAGTTATAGTGTAAAGTGTCCATCTTATATAGTGGAGTGAAGAGTGGTCGTAGCAGAGTGTGAAGTTGAAGTACAATGACTACTATAAGAAGGAGGGATGCATGTTGTCCCAGAAGTGTGAGTGGAGTGGGTAGTGCTCAGACTTGTAAGAAGTCCGAGGAGTATGGTAAGTAAGCATGTGTCATATGTGTGTATGTAGGTGGAGCGAAGCTGAGGGAAACGATATGTTGTGGGATGTACAGAGGTAAATCTAACAATTTTAGTCAGCATGGTCTGTGCATGATGTATATCAGTAGCTAAATAGTGTCTGTATAATTCAAGCAGTGATGAGCATCATGTGCATGTAACACCAGAAAATGACCATCAGCAACATCAGGCAAACACAGCGACATTAATGCACTGCACGTGAAAATCACCCACAGTCACTATAATCGCGCATTCACGCAGGCATCAGAAAACAATACCGGGTTGGCCAACAAGGGATAGGATGAATAGGCCAAGGCACAGTCTAGACCAGTCAAAGTAACCATGGAGGCACGAGTCATGCAGTCAGCATTTGGTGCAATTGACACTATTCCACTTTTGCTCATCCAATATAGTATGATACTTTATTCACTTGCATCTAGACTCCATTCATTTCAAATACCCCTATGATCTACCCCTGCACTGTAAATTTTCTGTTGTGTTTTGTTGTGCTCCAGTCTTGGAGCTAGGCTTGTATTTAGATAGCACATCGTCTGTTGAAATGACCAGATTTCCCCTGCCCTCAATTTGACTTCTTCTCCTGTCTGAGTTGATAATCAAAAAGTGAGTATCAACCTTCCCTCCGCATGTCTTATTATCGAGAAAAGTGCGCATTCCCCGTAAGTCACGTTTATCATTGTGTTGCATAGCATTCTCCATTGCGTTCTCCATTGCGTTCTCCATTGCATTGTGCTGCGTTGCGTTCTCTACTGTGTTGTGTTTTTGTGTCCACTACATTGGATTCTCTATCATGCTCTCTATTGTGTCATTTTGCATCTGTCTTATCACATCATATCACTGGTTTATTACCCAAGTCGTGTTCCTCTAGTAGCTCTAGTCAAATCACACTATTGCCCTTATTGCCCTTAACTACTAATCCTCTCTACTTTGGTGTCTAGGGAACTTTACAGCTCGCACCCTCCAGCAATTGCTGTGGTTGTGGTTACTTTCCCCCTTCAGCCCAGCACAGCACATATCAGTGGACATTCTCTCTTTTGTCGAAGGGGTGCCTGCACCTGTCTTTACACACCCACTTCAATACCCTCCTTTGCACTCCTGTCATGGAGTGGCCACTTCTTTTCTTTGTCATTTCCTTCTCCACCCTTATCCTGGGCATGACCATGACCCTCATTTTCTATCACCACCTCCCATCACACATCAGGACTCTCCTCCCCTTCTGATAATGTCCCATCACCTTCACCGCCATGCACCACACCACCTGCATTCTAACATAAAGATATAGTTAAGGTGGAGAAGTTATCCTAGAGTACAAGGATGCCTAAATATATGTAGAACATATGTCATCCAGAGTATGAGTGGTGTGGGATTGAGAACAGAGCCCTGCCAGGGTTGTGGAGAGGTAAAGGTATGTCATATGTATGTAAGTGTATGTAAGTATGAAGTAGAGGTGATGCTGGACAAAAATGAGGAGTAGGAATTGTAGCAACAATGTACAACAAAAGTTCAACATGCAACACAATGCAATGAAGAACACAATGCAATAATAAATGTGATCTATGAGGTATGCACACTTTCTTGACTGTGAGATATGCAGAGGGAGGAGCAGAATGTGTCTTTTGCAATCTGACTCAGATGGGAGAGGGGAGACAAATCATGGGCAGGGAAAATATAGTCTTCTATGACAGATGATGCACCATCTAAATACAAGTCAAGCTCCAAGGCTGGAGCACAACAAATCAAAACAGAAAATTGACAATGTAGGGTCAACCATAGGGATATTTGAAATGAGGTGGAGCCTGGACATGAACAAATAAAGTATCATACTATAATGGACAAGCAAAAGAGGAAAAGTGCCAATTGCACCAAATGCTGACTTCACAACCCATGACTCCATTGTTACTTTGGCAGGCCTGGACCATGCCTTGGCCTATATGTCCTATCAGTCCTGCTCCTCATTGGCCAAACCCAGTCCTGTATTCCAATGCATAAACAAATGCACAATTGATGCAACTGTGGATGATTATCACATGCAGTGCATTAATGTTGCTGTGTTCACCTGATGTCACTGATGGTCATTTTCCAGTGTTACATGTGTGTGATGCTCATCAATGATTCCCTCTTTCAGCTGCATATGCCACAGGCTACAGTTGCCAAGGACTGACCAATTCTAGACTGTACTATGATCTATGTTCTCCTGTCTTTTGTTGGAATTCCATAATGGTCTTTGTGTCTAACACCCACACCCCACACATGTTTACTCAGTGCAGTCTGTGCATGGCAGCTACAAGTACTTAAGGACTTCTTCTGGGACACTTATTAGCAGTAAACTTCTTAGTCCTCTCCCTTAGCATAGATGCACTAACCACTCTTTACTACTCTTACTTCTATGCAATGCTATTGCTTCTATTTCTACTCAGGCTTCTGCCCACTCTCTACCCACCATCCCCTTTTTGTCCTCCTTGATTGGAGTAGACTGGCCTAGGTTGACTGCTGCACAGTTCCTCATGCTAATATCTTTGTCTATGGACAACTGTACATGCACCCTCACAAGTACAGACTCCTCCATTCTCCCTCTGATGACCATTTTGACCACATGACACTCTCATCTTATAGTCTTGCTTATGTCTTTCCTATTAGTTTTGACTGCTACTTACTTGATGGCATCTCTGAGTTGCACTCACAAGGTTAAGAATGCACTCTGAGGACATTATGAGAGGCTGTATACCTTGAAATGCTTTTCATCACCTTTGTGTTTCAAGATACACAGTCCCATCTCTTGTTCTCAGATGTTTGTTCATATCCAGGACCCTAGAGAGCCCGTGTGTGAAGCTAGCATCCTGTAGGAAGGAAATACCTGCTCCATGTCAGTTTTTCCTTGACCTTAGGACACTGTGTACATTTACATTATGTACTGATTACATCTCTCTCTATCTCATCTCATCTCTTCATCTACTTGTTACAAGGCACTTACCTAGGCACCTTGTAATGATTATCTCTCTGTTTCTTTTTTCTTTTTTCTTTTTTCTTACTTACTATTAAAGTATAGTATTAACTACAGCTGTGAGCTTAGCTCCAAGTACTGTAAAGCATATTTTCTTCTTTCTTTCTTTCTTTCTTTCTTTCTTTCTTTCTTTCTTTATTATAACATTTACTTGCTAAGGACTATCACTATACAATTAGCAAGGACTCATTTCAATTTATCTCTCATTTCACTCATGCTTGTGGCTACTTTACTTAGCTTACTATGGACATGTCTTAAGTCACATGATCTCATTGATTGCTGCACAATCATTGTTGATCAGTGAACCTTATTGCTTTGTACTATCTTTAGGACTTGTCTTTAGTATAAGTAGTTGAAAACCTGGTGGCCTTAAACCCCAGTCCTGTCAACTTTGCAACCTAGGGATTCTCCCATACTGTGCTTGATCTAAGCTTGCCTTCATCTTGCTTTGCAAACCCTAAGAACTAAGTCTAAGATCTCTAAGTCACTAAAGACATCCTATACTTGTCAATCTGGATCCTTGTCATAGTCATCAGAGCAATCATTCTCATCACTATCTCATTGATCCTGCTCTTCATCATTACCAGGAATGTTTATGTTGCTTATTACAACCATCTTGTTACCAGGAGTACCTTGTTAACAAATCCCTAAGACCGACCAATAGGCTGTTCTTAGCACTACTGGCCATCTGTTGTGCTGGTAAGTCTCTCACATGGGTCTATTGTTAAATCCTTTCTGTGCATACAGTATCTTTCATTCAGCCTTCACTCCTACATGTACACTCTTGCATGTCTGTGGACTACTCACTCCTTCTCCACACACACTCACTCCCACTCCACTCCTCACTCTGGGAAAATGCATGTCCCTCCTCCATATGATAGCCATTGTACTTTACAATACATTCTCCACCCCATCAGTGACATCAGGCAAGCACAGTGATATAAATGTGCTGCACATGATGATCAGCTGTAGCTGCATCAATTGCACATTTGTTATGCATCAGACTGTAGGACTGGGGTTGGCCGATGAGGAACAGGATTGATGAGCTGTACAGGCCAAGATGTGGTCCATGGAGTCATGAGTTGTGAAGTCAGCAATTGGTGTGATTGATGCCTTTCCTATTTTGCTCATCTGTATAGCACCCAGACTCCACTTCACTTTATGATTGACCCTGCACTGTAAATTTTCTGTTGTGTTTTGTTGTGCTCCAGCCTTGGAGCTAGACTTGTATTTAGATAGCATATCGTCCCTTCCAAGAGCAGATTTCCCCCACCTGCAATTCAACTTCTCCTCCCATCTGAGTCCATAATCAAAAAGGCATGTTTAGATCTTCCCTCCGCATGTCTTATTGTCAAGAAAAGTGTGCATTCCTTGTAAGTCATGTCTATCATTGCATTGGATTCTCCATTGTGTTGCGTTCTCTACTGTGTTGCATTTTGTTCCCATTACATTGGATTCTCTATTGTGCTCTCCTTTATGTCACATTGCATTCTCCTTACTATGTCATATCACCAATTTGTTACCCAAGTCACATTCCCCTTGTTGCTCTAGTCGAGTTGCATTATCACACTTATTGCCCTTAACTACTAATCCTCTCTACTTTGGTGTCTAGAGAACCCTACAGCTCGCACCCTCCAGCAATTGCTGTGGTTGTGGTTTGTTTTTCCCCTTCAGCCTGGTACAGTGCATATCAACGTGCATTGTCCTGGTGATATGTGCTGTGCCAGGCTGAAGGGAAAAAACAACCACGACCACAACAATGCTGGAGGGTGCAAGTCATAAGATTCTCTAGACACCAAGGTAAAAGGAGTTTTAGTAGTTAAGGGCAATAGTACAATGTGACTAGGGCGACAAAAGGGAACGTGATTCTTGTAACCAATGGGTGATATGGTGAGATAAAGAAAACACAATGCAATGGAGAATGCAACTTGAGGGAGGACTCAATAAAGAACACAACTGGATGCAATGCAATGGAGAACACAACTGAACACAATGCAAAGAGGAGAGCAACACAAAATAGATGCAACTTTTTTGCTTAGAGCTCAGATGGAGAGAAGTCAAATTGTGGGTGGGGAAAATCTGCTGTTTTCTGACAGACAATGTGTTATCTAAATACAAGTCTAGCTCCAAGGCTGGAGCACAACAAATCACAACAGAAAATTTACAGTGCAGGGGTAGATCATAGGGGTATTTGAAATGAATGGAGTCTAGATGCAAGTGAATAAAGTATCATACTATATTGGATGAGCAAAAGTGGAATAGTGTCAATTGCACCAAATGCTGACTGCATTACTCATGCCTCCATGGTTACTTTGACTGGTCTAGACTGTGCCTTGGCCTATTCATCCTATCCCTCATTGGCCAACCCAGTATTGTTTTCTGACAACTGTGCAAATGAGTGATTACTGCAACTGTGGATGATTGTTGTGTGTGGCATGTTAATGTCACTGTGTTTGCCTGATATCACTGATGGTTGTTTTCCAGCATTATGTGCATGTGATGCTCATCATCTCCTCCCAACTGAAACCTTGATTGTCTGCAGTCAATGCAATTGGACACAAGACACAGCCAGAAGGGATGACTCACAGGGGTAGGGGTGCAGGTGTAATGAATGAACAAGCGGACAAGGAGCAGCAGCAGGGGGTGGATAGATAGGTGGGTATAGAGATACTCTCCAAGGTGCAGTGAGGCACAACATGGACAGGGTGGGTACAGGATAAGCAGCATGCAAACATGGGGAGCCAATGTCAGAAAAGGGGTAGAACACAACTGGGTGAGGACGGGGTGTGGGGGAATGGTGAGAGTAGACACAATGCAGGAATGAGCAAATGGGAGGGATACTGGGGTGCAGCAACAGGAATGAGTGGCCAAATTAGAGCTGGGGGACAGAGACAGAAAAGAAAAGAAAGACAAGAGCAGACAAGAGTGATGTAAGAAAAGAGACAAGGGTAGATGATAGGGATTTTTTATTTTTTTTATTTTTAGTTTTATTTTTGTGAAGTGGCATTGAGAGATGAAGGAGGAGAGAGAGAAACAAGAAGAAACAAGAAGAAAGTCCTGTCCATAGAGGAAAGAGAGAAAGGTGAAATAAAGTGGGAATACAGTGGTAGAGAGC
>QLPN01000682.1:18121-29480 GCA_003314395.1 Albatrellus ellisii
TTTTTTTTTGAGGAGAAGTCAAGAAAAGAACCTTCATCAGCTGCTGCCCATCCATCACCATGTCCTGCACCTCATCCATCACCACCACCACCTCTGACCACATGCTTCTGCATCTGTGGGCACACATGCATATGATGCTCAATGAGCAGCCACAGGGCAAAGGGCTGCCTGAGGAGGCCTACCAATTGGGGATGGCAGGCACAGGGTGCCTCTTGGTACATAATGCAGATGGGCACAGGGGTACATGATACTCATTGTCAATGCACAGGGGCAACACCAGCAGTGTGGCAGCTTGGAAGCTGACACCACCTTCTTTGTAGAAGGTGTGCACAGCATCTTGGCCCCCATCATGGAAGCAAGCTGGATCAGCTGGGCACAGGAATTCCTGCTGCTGGCACAGATTGTGGAATGGGCCAGGGAGGCCAACAAGGCACTTGATTGCAAGCTGGAGCTTGAGGCAGCCATCAAGTGGGAACATGAGGAGCACGAAGCATGAGAACAGGTGGAGCATGAGGCACAGGAGCTGGTGGCATGTGAGGCACAAGAGCTGGTGGAGCATGAGGCACAGGAGCTGGTGGCACATGAGGTGCAAGAGCTTGCAGTGTGGGAGGTGCAGGAACACATGGAGTGGCAGGCACAGGAATGTGTGGAGCAGGAGGTGCAGGAGCTGGTGGAGTGGGAGGCTCAGGAATGGGAAGAGCATGACTCCAAGGAATGTGCCCAGGTGGAGCACATGATGTGGGAGGGAGTGGAGCTGGTGCTGCAGGAGGAGGGGGAATGGGCAGTGGGTGCACCACACATGGCCGAGGAACACCAAATGGCACCACAAGCTGAACAGGTGTTGTTGCAGGCAGGAGCCAGAATGCATGGGCAGAAGCCTGAGGTTGTGCTGCCCCCACCACAGTATGGGCAGGTGCAGATATGCAAGTCAGGCATCAAGGTGTGTGCAGTGGCCCAATGAGTGGCCAAAGGCAAACAACCCATGCCCCCTGAGCTGATTGATGTTGATGATGCTGACAATGAGGACATCAATGACAGGGAGAGTGCCAAGGAGGAGGGCAAGGCCAGAGAAGACATGGCTGACCCAGCCAGCTCTACTACATCAATGGCCTCAAAACATGGCATGGAAGATATGGATGAGGACACCACTCCACACCAACGAAAACACATGTGTGCAGGCATGATGACCCCAAAGACAGTCACTGGTGCAACAAAGCAGCAAGGGTGGAAGCAGACAGATGTGGGGCCAATGCATCAGGTAAGTACCTTCTCAGTAACCTCTCTGTGGTATAGTTGACACCTCCCAGGCCATGAAGCCATGTGCCCAGTGCCAATGCACAGACACTGAGTGCTGGTGGCATGAGTGGGTGGGGCAGTGCATCAGGTGTGCACATCAGCAGCAACATTGTGGATTCACCATATGGCCAGACTGGATGGCTGCAACAGGTGAGTCCCTTCATTGGTGTGGTGTGATGGGGACACTAAGCCACTAGTCACAGCACTGTGATCGCCTATGCCCCTCTTCACATGGGACAGCAGTGAGGCAGCTGGACCCAGTCACTGTTACAAGGCACTTGCTTTGGCACCTCGTAACATGTTATTTCTTTTTTTCTTTTCTTTATTTACTTACTAGTAAAGTGTAGTATTATTACTACAAGTGTGAGCTTAGCTCCACTTTACTTAGTAAGGACTCCTGTTTCTTTTCTCTTTTTATAGTACTCAAGTATTTACATACTTAAGTGTGAGCTTAGCTCCAAGTACTATATTAAGACTTATCTTTTTCTCCTTATCTTTCTTTATTTATTATAACATTTACTTGCTAAGGACTATCACTATACAATTAGCAAGGACTCTCCTTTCTCATCCTTATTTACCTTTGTTTATCTCACATTCATTTTGTGCTTGTGGCTGAGCCACACTAATTACACAATGGACACGACTTACTGTGCTTTACTGCACACTTTCATTTACTTACTGCACTTTACTGTGCAACTTTACTATGTTTAGATCACTAGTTTTGTATAAATAGTTGACAAACTGGCGGTCTTAAACCCCAGTCTTGTCAACTTCACAATCTAGGGATTTTCCTTCACTGTGCTTGACCTAAGCTCACTTCTCAATCTCACTTCACTCTTAATCACTAAAAGTCTAAGATCTCTAAGTCACTATAAAACGTCACTAAGATATCCTATACTTGTCATTCTGGATCCTCATATAGTCATTGGTGGAATCATCCTTGTCACTATATCATTAATCCCAATCTTCATCATCATCAGGAATTTCTATTATGTTCATCAAGCACATATCCAAACTCTTGTTACCAGGAGTAACCCTATAGACCTTCCCTAAGACCACCCAATAGGTCACTCTTAGCAGTCACCCCTTCACATGCGAGTTGTCAGGATCTGAGGGGCCTCTACCTGAGGTGGGTGGGTACGTGGGCATCAAATTTCTGATGACCCCACCATGCCTGGACTACCAAAACAGTGATGCAGTGGAAGCTGCTAACTGGGGGGTCCTTCAGTGGTATGAGATGTGGTATGCCAAACTGGGGCTCCAGCAGCTGTTGATCGACCAGTCCATGCACCTGCTGGAGGCCAAAATTCAGATCATCCACATGCAACTCACAGAGCAAGAGTGATGGAGTCCAGAGCACAGCATGATGCATCAGAAGGCTGTGGAGTCAAAGGGCAAGGGTAAAGAGCAGGAATAAAGGTCATCATGTGCACATTTTTGTTGTCTTCTGTACATTTTAGAATTCTGCAATTAAAACAAGAGGGTGAAAGCAAAGGGATATATGAGAGACTTGTGAGCACAAAAAAAAAGAAAAACTGGATAGGAAATAAGTAATGAGAGAAAGAAAATAAAAGAGATGCATGTCTAGTCACAGTCAGCAACTTGCTTCTCAATGTCATCTAATGTAGTAGACTCCAGTTGATGGAGACAATCTGTCATGATGTTGATGAGGTTGTCAAGGGGAGGCAAGAGAATCGCCTGTTGTGCAAAATAGGGGATGACACAAAATGCAGCAATAGGCCTGTCGAGAACTGCCCCATTGAGTTCACAGAGTATATATGCACCACCTCTATTATAAGAGAGCATGACAAGAGGCCTGAGGTAGCAAGGGTGCATCTTGCAGTTTAACACCTTTTCAATGGCAGTATGATGGATGAGGATGAGAGTGCTGCACTGGAAGTCGAAATTGCAGATGGTCACAGCAAATTCATGCTTGAACCTGGCCACAGCTTCCTGCCACACATCAAATACTGTGGAGTGTAACTCCATGAGATGCTCTTGACACTTCTGGAGTGCAATCACCCTGCAAGAAATGAGATTGGTGGGACAAAATAGAATCTGGTGGTGGAATGAGATATGTAGCTTCAGCAATGTCGAGGGGTAGGATAGGGTGTGTGCCAGTAATTGCAAAATAAGGGGAACATCCCATGCACCTATGAACTGTAATGCAGTCAGCCCAAAACACAGAGTACACAACCTGAGACCATTTCAACTGGTCACCATCTGCAGCCTTAAACAACACCTGGTGTACATCAAAATGTGGATGCTCAACAATGCCATTGGCACATGAATTGTAACCAGAAATGTGAATATGTCGAATATGATACCACTGCACCAAATAATCTAGTGCTTTGACATACGGTGTGCCATTGTCTGACACAATGTCCATCAGCACTCCCCAGTAACAAAGAATATCTTTGAATATCCAGTCGCTGAGGGATTTAGCCATCTCGGAGCACAGCATGTGAAACTCTGGGTAATGTGTGAGTGAGCAATGACCTTGTGCAATATACTTAAATCTGCCCAACAGAGGCATGTGCATGGAATCCATGTACATTTTGGCAAATAAGGGCACCAGTGTTGCAACTGTCAGAGGCAGCAAGACATTCCTAATCTGCTGTAGTTGACAGATATGACATGTCCATACAAACCAGGCAACATCTCGCAGCAATTGAGGCCACCAGAAGCATTTGCAAAGTAATGTGCACATTGCATAAATACCCCAATGACCAATATCATCATGAGCAGATCACAGAATGGGTAATCACTCCTCATAGAAGAGGACTGCTTTGTGCTGACCATGCAGGTATTTTTGCTAGAGTCACCCTGTGACTATGAAGAATTCAGTACAATAATGGACAAATCTCGCATACTGTGCATCATTGACATCAGCTGGGTGCTGTAAGTCATCCAGCCATGTGTGAACAGCGAGAAGCCACTCATCCTGTTGTAGCACAGCAGCATTTCGCAGAATCACTTCTGTAGGCACATTTTCCTCATCTGATTGCAATATTGCCTCACCCTCTGTCATGGTTTCTAGTATACTGTTAGCTAACACAGTGAGGAATTGCAGAGTAGTGTGGAGACGTGGGAATGGTGGGTTAATAATATGTATGAAACTGTAAAAGTGATTGATCCAGTCATTGAATTCTTCTTCATCATTGTCCTCTGGCAGATCACCAGGCTGTGAGGGTCATCACAACAGTCTGTCTGGACCATGGACCACACCAGGTACATGCACTAGCATGAAGTGAAACACAAGGATGCCAATGATCCACCTATTGATACTTGCAGAAGGTGCAAGATCTGAATTGGTTAGCATGCCTTTTATGTACTGTGCATCAACTTCAACAAAAAGGTTTCAAATGCCTATGAGGTAGAGCTTCAATGTGTGCAAGGTGTGAAATAAGCTGTAGATCTCAAGTTTTGCTTGTGAGAAACATGACTCCCAATCATTAAGTGTTATTGAACCAAAGCATGTGAAATAATGTCACCCATTGTTTTCTGAATCTTCTTGGCTGAGGATGAAGCTGACCATGATATATGAGGTGTCAACTGAAAGGATAATGGGCACAAATGAATGATAGTCGATGGGCCTGAGTGCAGGTGATGAGAGAACAGCTTGTTTGAGATCTTCTTGTGTGGCTAGCTGCTCTGGACTGAAGATGAAGGGTTGGAGTTTACAAGTAAGCATGGTGAGAGCATGAGTGCGATGTGCAAAATTGCGAATAAAGATGCAAAGGACACCAACAGTGCCAAGAAATGCATGGACATCTGAGAGGTCACAACATGGACCCCAATTGGATATTTTTGTGATGTGCAATTCCTCAGGGATATGACCTTCTGGAGTACAATGGTGTCCCACAACATTGAAGTTTGGTGCACAGAGCATTGTCTTGTGCCCTGAGAATGTGCCTCCAGCATACTTCATTCACTGGATGACACAGTTAAGATTTTGAAAATGCTCCCAAATGAAGTGTCAGATGCCAGGATTCCGAGGGATTGTTTCATATTTACCATCAGTGTCACAGTAATCGGTGTTGGGACCTTTCACCAGTACGTCATTGATAAATGGTACTGTGACATGCAGGATTTCAGACTGTAGAATGTGAGTAACATCTTCATGGAAAATAGGAACAGAATTTGTCCACCCCATCAGAAGGGTGATGAGATGCAGCACACCAAATGGTGACTGGAAAGTGGTTAGATCTCATGACGATTCCATGAGCAACCATTTGTCATAGCCAACATATAGATCCAATGTCATGCCACAAACATGACCTGTGAATTGCTCTGTGAGGAGGTCTGTGGATGGAGGTACACCAGAGTGTTGGATTGTTACCGCATTGAGCAGCTTGAGACTGTGCACAATCCAAAGACTGGTACCATCCTTTTTGACAATGCAAAACCAGTGAGATTGGTATGACAAGTTGGATGGCTTGTAGACACCAGCTGTGATCTTTTTGGTGATAAGCTGACATACTTTGTCATAGATACCTGGCAGAATGGGAATGTTGCACTGTACCCAAGGTTTGTGTTCTACAATGGGGATTTCAATGGGCAGGAAAAAGTCTTCCTGGAAATGTCCTCACTTGGAGTCATCCCATGCAAAACCTAGGTGCTGCAAGCACATAAAGTGGTGCATGAGATTGTGCTCAGCAGGCCATAGGAAGTTGCCTTCATGTACTCTGTCTATGATATCTCTTCATTCATTAGTATAGTGTCTGACTGGGATAAATGGTGGAGGATTGTGTAAAAGTATAGGAATCAATGCGAGTGGGTTGCTGTGTATATTGTGAATAATGTGAAAGTGCACTGGGAGATCAGCCATAACTGGGCATACTTTCTTTGCTACTGGCTTGTACTTTCTCTTCCCATACACAGCAACAGTGGAGTCTGAAGAATCAAGAAATGCAGAAACTGGAAGCATAGATGGAGTGGGATTCATGGCGTAAATATGGAAAATGGGAACAGGGTTGGTGCAAACAAACATGTCGTTATTTTTGTGATCTTCCTGACACGTGGTCAGATCCTTGAATCACAAAAACCCAATACTTCTTTTTGGTGAAACTGAAACTGACAGGACCCATGTGGCAGCATAGGCACAGTCACCAATGACCCCATGTTAGGATCATGGATCATGATCATCTGATCCTCATTACCAAAGTTGCGAATGATGCTTCGTGTTAATACATTGAATGGTCACCCAAGTAAGATGTTGTATGCAGGACTTCTGATGACATGGACCTGCAGATATAGTGTGATGTCTTTAGATAAAAATGGAATGTTACGGGCAAGGCCAAGCAACCTGTCAACTTCACCATTCGCTGACTGCATATTTAGGACCATGCTTGGATCATAAATTAGTCCAAGTGAATGGCAGACCTCTTCTGACATCATGATCACTTGGCACCCTGGATCAATTATGCTTTCAATTTGTTGATTGTTGTCAACCAATGGCAATATGGAATGCAGCAACACTTACTCTTTCACAACTATGAGTGAGTCTGGCAGCTGGCCAGGTGGAAACTCGTGAAGGTAAGCTTCATATGGGTCAGGGACAATGATTGGCTTCCTGTGCCAACTAGACATGACTGCTTCTTCAAATTCACGTGGCATATCATGTGCTAGGCAACAAACATTTTTGTTGGAGATGGTCTGAGTGTAGCTATCGATGATGTCATTTTCATTGTCCTCCTCCTCCATGTAGTTTCCCACAGCTGTGGGGACTGAATTAACAGGAACTTTCTTCGCCATCATCACCTCTCGAGCTTGGTAGCAGACCTCTGGGGCGATAGAGTAGAGCTGATGATGGGTGATAGTGATTGGCATTTCCATGGTGTGTTGGAATACTTCTGCTGCATGGGCTTTGTCATGAACCAGTGGATCTATGTGGTATGCATTGTCAGGTCTTCTCTGTATAGGTGCAATGTGTGATGGTGCAGGATTGATGGACACAGGTGCAGGAATGGTTGTGTCTCGAGCCTGGGCAAAAGGGTGAATAGGCAGACTGTTGTCATTTTGGGTTGCCAACTGAGTAGTCTCAGCCTGAGGAGGCATTGACTCCCTGGTTGCCTGCAGTGCACATGAGTTAGATTGACAAGGCAGAGGTACCTCAGGCACATCACAAGCATTATCATCTGATGCAGAATTCTCTTCTGCATGCTGCCTTTGCATCCTGATGGTAGGCTGGAAGGGTACCTGTGCACAACACAAGTTATACAACTTGCATTCGAGATTCACAATGCACTTGTCCTTCAACAGCTGATATGAACTGGTGCCCTTGTTGTCAAAATCATGGCCATTCATCACCTGCACATTTAGCATCATTTGACCTGTGCTGATGTTTCCTGGATTTTGGTGGTGCCACTCATTGACATGGTCACACAACCATTGTCCTGTGATACCTCTCAGCACAAAGATCCCTGTGGGCAGCACAACTTTTCCATCAGCATTCTGACTAATTTTACCCTGCATGATGTAGTTGTTGACAACTAGGCATTCACGGATATAGTGATTTGTCTCACCACAGAAATTGCATGTGTTACTGTTTTCATGTGGTGGCGCTGTACCTTGTGGCTGTGGGTGTGTTGCGCATTGGGATTTGAGCACTCTGGCGATTGCCTGAGCCCAAGCATCCATATCTGGTACTCTGGGCAGTTCTATTTTAATGTTAGTGGAGGGCGGTGAAGTAGTAGTAGTCACCGATGGCATCAGGCCTGTTGCATGAATCACTGACATCATGTCATGAAGCACATAGTGCACTGCTGCCTCTATGTCCTTGAGCAGATATGAATTTTTGCAATCATGTTGCAGTAAGACTATCTGTAAACGTAGAGTGATGCGTTCCCACAGACCAGGTGGGAAGCCTTCAGCATAATGGTTACCCTGCTCGTATTCTGAGAGTTACCGGGTGCTCCACAGGAAACCCACGATGACTATGAACTGGTGGTGGTAGTCAGCAAAGTTGCCTAGTGACTGCATACCCAAGAGTCTATGCTCTTGTATGAGGAATGATAGATCTGCATGGGTCCACTTCTGAGTGACTTCAGACCCAGGGTATTGTTTGTAGATCTCCACTTTGAAGTCTTCATATGTTTTAGTGGTATCTTTATATGTCAGTAGTGTTGCCCAGAGGTCCTGGACGTCTATGTCAACATAGCATTGTGTGTGAATTTTACATACTTGATTATCTTGAATTTGCATGAGATCGAAGTGGAATTCAAGATCTTCAAAATATTGTCTGAGATTGTGAGGGCACTTTGGGTCAAATTTCGGTGCAATCCTGTTGCCTTGTGCAGGCATTGCATACTGATTTGCCATTGGTATGATATGGGGTGGGGTATGTGAGTTAGATTGATAATTGGTTTGGTGAGATGGGGTTGGGGTGATAGTCAAGATCAAAGGTGCTGGGTGCCAAGAAGAATGATGAGTCTACAGGTGATGGAGTGCATGGGGTTATGATTAGTTCTTCTTCTGTGAGTGGGGAATGTGTTCAAGGAGCTTGTGCATCTTCATGGACAAAGGTTGTAGTGGTGTCTAGATGTAATCTTGACTTGCAGTCCCTCGTGGTGATGAGCACCACATGCACATAACACCAGAAAACAACAATCAGCAATATTAGGCAAACACAGTGACATTAACGCGCTGCATGTGACAATCATCCACAGTCACAGTAATTGCTCATTCATGCAGGTGTCAGAAAACAATACCGGGTCAGCCAACAAGGGATAGGACGAATAGGCCAAGGCATGGTCTAGACCCACCAAAGTAACCATGGAGGCACAAGTCACAAAGTCAGCATTTGGTATGATTGGCACTATTCCTCTTTTGCTCATCCGCTATAGTATGATACTTTATTTGCTTGCATACAGACTCCACTTCATTTCAAATATCCCTATGATCAACCCTACACTGTAAATTTTCTGTTGTGTTTTGTTGTGCTCCAGTCTTGGAGCTATGCTTGTATTTAGATAGCACATTGTCCATCAAAAAAGACCAGATTTCCCCCACCTACAATTTCACTTCCCCTTCCTGTCCAAATTACAAGTGAAAAAGCAAGCCCAAACCTTTCCTCCATGTGTCCACATTTGCAAGGAAATAGCATGTTCTTCATAGGTTGCATCTATTTTGCATTGTCTTCACCATTGTGTTACGTCCAGTCATGTTCTCCATTGCATTGTGTTCTCTATCACGTCTTCCCTCAAGTTGCATTCTCCATTGCATTGCATCAATTCTCCATTTTGTTGCATTCCCCTTATCTCACCATATTGCCTGTCTGTTATGGAATTGTGTTCCCTTCCATCACCCTAATCACATTGTGCTATCACCCCTAACTACTAAAACTCCCTTTTCCTTGGTGTCTAGAGAACCTTATGACTTGCACCCTCCAGCATTGTTGTGGTTGTGGTTGATTTCTCCCTTCAGCCCAGCACAGCACACATCATATTGGAGCCCACCATGAGGGTCTGCAAGTCAAGATTACATCTAGACACCACTACAACCTTTGTTTGCAAAGATGCACAAGCTTGTTGACAATCAAAGCACTATGAGATGAACTTGAACAATTCATCAGCCCATCACATTATTCTCCACCTCCTACACATTCCCAGCTCACAGAAGAAGAATTAATCATAACCCCATGTATTTCATCTCCTGTAGACTCATCATTCTTCTTGGTGCCCAGCACTTTATCTTCACCTTCAATCTTGACTATCACCCTGACCCCATCTCACCAAACCAATCAACAATCTAACTCACATACCCCACCCCATATCACACCAATGGCAACTCAGTATGCAATGCCTGCACATGGCAACAGAACCACACCAAAATTTGACCCAAAGTGCCCTCACGACCTCAGGTAATATTTTGAAGATCTCAAATTCCACTTCGATCATGCACAAATTCAAGATAATCAAACACATAAAATTCATGTGTGATGCTATGTCAATGTCAATGTCCAGGACCTCTGGGCAACACTCCTGACATATAAAGATACCACTAAAACATATGAAGACTTCAAAGTGGAGATCTATGAACAATACCCTGGGTCCAAAGTCACTCAGAAGTGGACCCATGTGGGCCTATCATTCCCAATACAAGAATGCAGACTCTTGGGTATGCAGTCACTGGGCAACTTTGCTGACTACCACTGCCAGTTTATAGTCATTGCGGGTTTCTTGTGGAGTGCCCAGCAACTCTCAGAATACGAGCAGGGTAACCACTATGCTGAAGGCTTCCCACCCAGTCTGTGGGAATGCATCATGCTACATTTACAGATAGTCCTACCACAACATGATCATGAAAATTTGTATCCACTTAAGGACACAGAGGCAGCAGCACACTATGTGCTTCATGACATGATGTTGGCAATTTGTGTGACAGGCCCAATGCCATCTGCGACTACTTCCACTACTTCACTGCCCACTACTAACATTAAAATAGAACTGCCCAGAGTACCCGATATGGATGCTTGGGCTCAGGCAATTGCCAGAGTGCTTGAGTCCCAACACGTGACATGCCCACAGCCACAAGGTACTGCACTACCGTGTGAAAACGGTAATGCATGCAATTTCTGTGGTGAGATGAATCACTATATCTGTGAATGCTTAGTCATCAATGACTACATCACACAGGGTAAAATTAGTCAGAATGCTGATGGAAAAGTTGTGCTGCCTACAGGGATCTTTGTGCCTAGAGGCATCACAGGATGATGGTTGCATGACCATGTCAACAAGTGGCACCACCAAAATCCAGGAAATGTCAGCGCAGGTCAAATGATGCTAAACATGCAGGTGATGAATGGCCACGATATCGATAACAGGGGCACCAGTTCATATCAGCTGTTGAAGGACAAGCGCATTGTGAATCTCAAACATGAGTTGTATAACTTGTGCCACACACAGGTACCCTTCCAGCCTACCATCAGGACGTGAAGGCAGCATGCAGAAGAGAATTCTGCATCAGGCGACAACTCTTGTGATGCACCTGAGGTACCTCCACCTCATCAATCTAACTCACACACATTACAGGCGACTCAGGAGTCAATGCCTCCTCAGGC
>QLPN01000685.1:0-20151 GCA_003314395.1 Albatrellus ellisii
ACTTCACCTTTGTCTGTGTTATGGTGGACAAGAAGGCACAGGTGTTGTTGGGTACTTGGATCCCGACTGGGCAGTTGGCAGGGATGACAGGAAGTCAGTTGGTGCTTACATCTTCCTCCCTGGTGGAGGGGTGATTGCCTGGTCTTTGAGGAAGCAGCACACTGTTTCACTCTCATTGATGGAAGCAGAGTATATGTCACTGTCACAAGCTGCTGCACAAGGTATGTGGTTATGGTCTTTATTCCATGAAATTGGTTTTGGCTTCTCTTTCCCTCTTTTATTATATGGAGATAACAAGGGATCAATTGACATAGCAACTAACCCCATCATCACATGTGGGACAAAGCACATTGATATTAGACATCATTACATTCTATTAGCATAATACAATGAGCACAGTGGTTGACCCAAGACCAGTCACCCCATTCAAGGAGGATGGAATGGACTAGGTGGGTAGAGTGAGGGTAAAGACCCAAGAAGCAGAAGGGCACACAAAAGGACAGCTGAATATATGTAAATAAGGAGTGATATGCTATCCATGATGTGGCAGAGGGTAAGAAACTGACTGACTATCAATGTCCCTTTACATGTACCTATATACTATGAGGGGTGGCACACAGACCATGCTAATGTAAGGTAAGTGTGGGAGGTGGATGCTGGTGTGAAGAGCATCACATGTCAACACATTCATCAATGCCTTTCATCCAATTCCATTACTGTACAGCATCTTCCATCTTCTCTCATTACTGCTGATGTTCTTACCAAGCCACTTGCTCTTCCCTCTTTCTCTGCTCATCATGATCATCTTGGACTTGTGGAGTGTGTCTCCAGCATGGGGGGGTGTTAACATGGTACCTACTTAGTGTGCCTACTTACTAAGCAGCTCCTTCTTTTCTGGGCTTCTATACTGTACACACACACACACACACACACACACATAACAGGTTGAGTCCCACAAGCCACTGTAATAGACAAGAACTCTTTGGGTTCTCCTCTCATATATGGCCTGTGCTCAACATATAGTAGCAGAGTGATCAAAAAAAGTAACAGTATGTTGAAAGCTGAGCAATCATAGAACATGTTCAAGCTGAAGTGTCAAGATCTTTTCTATTTGCATACACATGACAGGTGTTGTCTGTCTACATGTTTCATCCATCTCACTTTATACTGTCCACAGCATACACAATCACATGTGATTGTGTATACATTTACATGTGATTCCATTCAGCAGTACATCTTGCACATATAAATACCTATGAACTTTCCACTACTCTCCCTCAGTCATTTCCACTATCAACTGAGGTGAGCTACTGTATACTCTGTATGATGAAACTTAACTGATCACACCTATAGCTTTTCTGCTATAGGTAAGATCTAATACAGTCATTTCCACTATTGACTGAGCTTCTCCACTATAGTTTTCTAAAGGTTATGGGCCCTGAGTCCAAAAATTGATCAAGTTTACCAACTACAGACTCACTTCTTAGAAATCATATACTGCTGCTCAATGATATGTCAATGACTCACTCTGGCACTACCTCAAGGACCCTGGGAGCTGTATTAAATGGTGTCACCATACCCACCAATGTAACACCTGCCCAGCCTACCCCCATGATGTTGAACATCAGTGTGCCTACACGTATTTCGTTTGGCTCCACCTACACTACATACACACACCACTTATGAACTATATATGTATATTGACACCCTGGACTACTTACCACATCTCTGAGGCTTCCCACTCCACCCACACCTCTGGGACAACATGTGTCCCCTCACATTAGGTAGTCATTGTACTCTACATATCTACTCTGCTCCAACTCTACCCATACCTTACTATATAAGATAGGTACTCTACACTACCAACTCCTCAGATGTCCTACCTTCATGTCTGAGTGAGTACATTCCTATCTTCTCTACCACACTTTTCTTACCACTTCCCTGCAGTGCTCTTACTACATTGTGTCACCTCACTGCATTCACTCTCATGCTTACTGCTGCAGGTCTGTTATCATTTCCTCAGACACCCTACCTTCATGTCTGACGCTCTTACTACATTGTGTTGCCTCACTGTGTTCACTCTCATGCTTACTGCTGCAGATATGCTGTCTGTTCTCTTCCCCTTGGGGAATATGCTGCTCAATGTCATAACCATCTTATCAGTCCTCATCGCCTGCCCAAGCCTGCACTCACACATGATACCTACTGGCACCTATCATATGAAAGATGCTTCTTTCCTAATGACTATGGCTTCCATTACCTCCAGACTCTCCATATTTCTGTCACTAAATGATACCAACTATGAGGAGTGGTTGCACAACTGTCACAGCACTCTTGGGCTCCTAGATCTTCACCAATTCATTGATGGTCCATATCTTGCACCTCAAGACATGACCTCCAGCGACTATGCCAAATGGGCACAATACGATTGGGTCATGTGGGAATGTATCTGGGCACAGATTGACTTCCATCAGTGCAAGCATATTGAAAATCACTCAAGTTATACCACCACAAGTGAGCTCTGGGCAAGCATCTGGCTCTCACATCAGCATACAGGTGTGTTGGGCCAAGTCAATGGACTATGTCAAGCTTTTGCCATGTGTTTTCCGAAATACCAGCCCATTGAACCCTTGATTGACAAACTCATCACATCATCAATGGTGTATATGAGTTAGGGACACCAACCCAAGAAGACATGATTGCCATCACCATACTCCAAGCATTATCCCCTGACCATGATCATCTACGTGAAGTCATTGAAGCTGCAAATGATTTTGAAATCCTGTCATTGCATCTACAACTTCATAAGCACAACATGCACCTCACTGAATGAACTGGCACCTACATGTTGGATGAACACCCCATCATTGTTGCTGCTGTGATGTCTTTGTGAGGCTGATGCTATGTCAAAGCTGACCAACTGAAGAAAAAGGCTAAAGCAACAAAAAGGACGATCATGCTTAGACAAGCAGATATCCCAGATATATAATCAGTATAGTAATACAATGAGAGGACTAGAAGCTACTGCACCTAGTAGATATCCCAGATGATCAGAACTGGGGATAAAATGCTAAGTGAACTATTGTATATGTAGTACTGTGAGGCATGCACAGACCATGCTGTACAGTATAGAGCCAGAGAATGAGAAAGTAAGGTAACAATGTCATATCTAATAATAGAGGGGATGCATAAGTGCTGACTGAGGCTCCACAGTAACTGTGGGAGTGATTGGTGATACTCCACAGCAGGTGTGAGAAGGATTGGTGAGCATCTGCAGTAAGAGTGAGAAAATGAATCATAACTAAAGATAGAACAGGCCAATCAGAGATTGGACAACATACATGTCATCAGCCAATAAAGATGAACAAGGAGAATGTATTACTGTGGGAATTGCTTTGATAGATCAAGAGCAATTGTAAGATCTATGGTGATAGAGTCATAAGAAATATGGGGAAAATGAGGAAAAATAAGAGAAAATAATAGCAGCCTGATGGTCCTCTGGTTGCCATCACCTCCAACCTACACACACCCCTTGTGTGCATCGCAAATGGACAAATCATGCCTCTGACAAATGCTGGGAGCACTTTGGCAAGCCTGAATGACTTAAGATGAAACCCAAAGAGGATGCTGACAGCAAAAACACTCCAACAGCAACAGCATCAATCACTGCCCCACCATTTGCTCATATCATGGAGCTGGCTGATGCATTACCAACAGAACATTATGCATTTACAGCTCACACTCTCCCTTCTGCTGACACCATCTATGCATGCAGTGCAACTGAACCTCTTTTGAGCTTGGCAACTTTTCACCTTGATAGCAGCACCAGTTTTCACTGTTCTCTGGTGTGCTCTGACTTTTGTGAGTTTGCAGACATCACACCATGCCCCATCAAGGGCATCTCTGGCACATGCATTTATGCTACTAGTGTTGGGAAGATTCTGCTGCATCTAGTGACCAGACAAGCATTGCATATGCAAGATGTCTTGTATGTCATCCAAGCTGTGATGCATCTTGTCTCTATGTGACCACCAGTATGCCATCATGTTTGCCAAATCAACCTGTTCTGTCTTGCTAGCACCAGGTGATAAACCTGTGATTGCAATTGGTATATGGATGCCTAGTTCTGGCTCACTCTATGTCTTAAATGGCACCCCTGTGGCCTCACCCACACTGCTGCACACTCTGCTGAGTTTGAAAACCTGGCACTGCCATCTTGGACATATCAATTATGACTATGTGTGACATATGGTCCATGACCACCTTGTCCTAAGTATGCCCACCAACACCTCACATACCCCACAACCCTGCACACATTGTATTCTTGGTAAACAGCATAAAACCCTGTTGCTGACTACCTGCACTGGCCCTTGCACTCACTACCCATCCTCTCAAAATTGTATTTGCCAACATCATGGGTCCAGAAAATGTTACCACAGTGGGTGGCTACCATTATGCCCTTAACCTCATAGATGATTTCTTGCACATGTCCTTCACTTATTTGCTGCATAATAAAACCAACACAATCCCTGCCTTCATAGTTTGGTGAGCAGTTATGGAAATGCAACAAAATGCAACACTGGGACATTATGGGACTGACAATGGCAGCAAGTTCACAAGTTCTGCTTTCAAAGGCTACCTATGTGCCCATGGCATAACACATCAATATTCAGCCCCATACACATCTGTGCACATGGGGGAAGTTGAGTGCTCCCACCACACCCTTATGGACCCCATGCATGTGATCTGATCTGACCTCACACTACCACCCTCTTTGTGGGGTGAATGTCTATTAGCAGCTTGTTATCTGAAAAACCAGATGCTGACATGTGTGAATATGAACTATACCACTCCTTATGCTCTCTGGCATGGCAAAGAACCAACCTTAATGCATTTGTGGGAACTGGGATGCAAAGCTTTTGTCCTCATCCAAGACTGGAACAACCCCAAGATCTACAACCAAAGTCTAGAGTGTGTCCTGGTAGGCTATGCCCCCTCTTCCAAAGCTTATTGCTGCTATCACCATGCATCTGGACACCTGTATACCACCCACAATGTCATGTTCATTGAATCCCATGATGTTGCACCTGCACAACCCCTAACCCAACCCTTTACACCTCTGCCTCCATTGCCACTTCCAAACCCTCTCCACAATGATGATGAGCCTCATATCCCCACCACCTCAATGCCTGTTGCCAACTCATTACTGCTTTCCACCCCACCACCATCCCCCCCTTTGCCACCAACACCTCCTGCACCTGCACCACCACCCCTGCACCACAGCTCCTGCATCTCTGTGCCCTCCTTATGCCTCCACAAAGCTCAAGTGCAACTACCATCCCTGCCCACTCCTGCCCTTCCATGCCCAGACTTTGCTGAAGCTGCAGCCCTTGCAGCTGATTTGCAAATGCAAGACCCATGCACATGGGCCAAAGCACAGGCTTCCCCCCATGTGGCCCAATGGTACCTTGCATACCTTGACAAATTGTCCAGCATGTGCCAACACCAGGTCTACAAACTGGTACCCCAGGCTACTGTCCCCTCTGGCCACAAGGTCATTCACTGCCAGCCCATATTCAAACTCAAGTGGGACAAGGCCAACAACCCAGTCCACTACAAAGTCTGACTTGTTGCACAAGGATTCATGCAGGTCCCAGGCTTAGACTACACTGACACTTATTCCCCTGTCACTTGCCTCAAATCCCAACAAATTGCCCTCCACATTGCTGCTGTGCACAATTGCAACTGGACATCAAAACCACCTTCTTGTATGGTGATCTGGAGGAGGTGGTCTGGATGGAGCAACCTGCAGGTTTTGAAGAGTGCCCAAATGATGATCTGGTCTGGCTGCTGCTCAAGGGCATTTATGGTCTCAAACAGTGTGGACATACCTTCAATAAACTCTTGCATGCTACACTCACCAGGTTAGGATTCACTCACCTCAGTGTCAAATGGAGTATCTACTACCATGCCACCCCCCACAGTAAAGCCATCATCATCATTCATGTTGACAATATGAATGCTGCTGTGGACTCCAGTGAAGAGTTGCAATGCATAAAACACCAACTCTGCACAAAATTCGACCTAGTTGAACTGGGCCCTGTGTCAGGCCACTCTTATTTCTTTTATTTCTCTCTTCATTTTTCCTCTTTTTCTTATATCTCTATTGCTATAGATCTTACAATCACTCCTGATCTATAGATGTGATTCTTATGGTCATGCTTTCCTTTTGTTCATCATTATTAGCCAATGACATGCCAGTCATCTGATCTCCGATCAGCCCACTTATGAAGTACTTATGACTCTTTTTCTCACTGTTACTGTGGATGCTCATTCAGCCTTCTCATGACTGCTGCAGAGTATCACTAATCATTCCCACACTTACTGCAGACATCAGTCATCCTTCTTCTGATTGGTTGTTATTATTATCTCTACTGCACAGCCTTTGCTAGTTCATATGCCTGCCTAAGAGTACAGTACTATATATACCATATGATTCCTAGTGGTTATTCCCCAGTTCTGATCATCTGGGATATCCACTAGGTACAGTACCAGTTCTCTTTCCTCTCTTACTTTATGCTGAATATATCTGGGATATCCACTAGTCAAAGTGCAATTGTCCTTTATTGTTTTTAGCTCTTTTTCAGTTGTTCAGCTTCAACATAGCATCAGCCTCACACCCTGTCAAATGGCTAGTTGGCATTTCAATCACATGTCACTGAATGGCCCACCTAATCTATCTCTCACAACTCACTTGATGAACACAGGCCATGTGTGGGAAGGGAACTAGAATAGTTCTTATTGTATATCATGTCACTACAAACTACTTATAGTAAGTGTAGTAGTGCACAGACCAGAGAAGTATAGACAATGGAACTGTGTATGCATATGTACAAAGGTTTATGTGTGTGTACAGTACTTGACCAGAAAAGGAAGGAGGTGTTGAAATCACAAACCAATGCATGTACAACTTACTATTTCCATTTTAGGCAACTCAGCAGAAGCTGACATGTGCACAAACTTTTGTCTCCTCTCCACAGAAAACATATGATAAATACCTACTTTTCAATCACTCTGCTACTATACAGTTCCAAGCCACAGGCAGTTTATCTAACTTGTTTACAATAGCTTGCTTTTTTACTCCTCAGTCCTCATGTTGTTTTCAAGACTGAGGTGAGATCTTACTTTACACTTCTTTGACTTACTTACTGACTGGTATCAGTGCCTTTGTCCTTGCTCTTAGGATGCTTTTTTGGTGTTTCTTGTGCAGAAGAACACCTGTTTATATAACCTTTGTTATTGCAAAAGGAGGATATTAGTAAGCTTGTGGTCATCAACACCCCCCCTGACTAGGAACACACTCTACAAGACTGAGGCCAGAGTGATGAGAAGAGAAGAGGGAAAATGATAAAGGCTTAGTCAAGACGTCAGTGGTGACAAGTGACAGAGGAAGATGCTGAACAACAATGGAATTGGAAGAAAGGCACTCACAAATATAATGGTGACAAATGTCAATGTGTTCGGTACCATGGGTGATGACAGGATTGGTAGCAATGTCAATGGAGCCCTTATTATCACTGTAAAGTAAAAGAGGGAAGGAAAAGCTGAAACCTATCTCTTTAAACATTGACCTCTGTCAGGACATACTTATTTTTCTTTTCATTTTACAATCTCTTTTACTCTTATCACTCAAGATCTACCAGAGATATCTTATCTCATCTTATCAGATCATCGGTAGATCTTATCGCGATTATCTATGACACATACTCATTTGATCATTGGGCTGCTTACTATACAACCATGACTACATTTCCCACAGACACTTACTGATGCAGTGCAATGCTGCACATTGCTTACTGATACTTCTCACAGATGCTGCACATCTTATTTACATATGCCTGCCCTACAGTGACAGCACATGGTCTGTGCACCGATCCCTGTAGTATATAAGGAGTCTCATGTAGTAGATAGTTCTTTAGCTTTATACATCTGAGATATCTGCTATACAGTGTGACTCTTCTTAAGGTGTATTGTCTCCATCCCTCACCAATTCCCCTCCTCTCCAGTTGTGACCTCACTGCCTTAGCGTGTGCCTCACAACCTCAACCACATCCCTTGTGCTGCAGCTTGGGACAGTGACATGTATTCAGCTTCAGTCAATGAAAGTGAGACTGTGTGCTGCTTCCACAATGTCCAAGCAATGGCTCCACCTCCCAGTAGGAATACATATACACCAACTGACTTCCTATCATCTCAATCTGCTGCCAAATCAGAGCCAGAGTATCCAACAACACCAGTACCTTGGTCACCACCATATCATATGTGGAAGTGGATGGTGCCTTTGAGGTAGCAAAGGATATGGTGCACAAAGGATAGATGGAGTGGTAAAGGATTGGACAGGAACTAAGACAGCTTCATGACCACAAAAGAGATGCTAGGTTTTGAGACAATGGCTGCATAGAGCAGGGACCATATCAATTGCTGATAATCACTGTGGAGTGAGGATGGTGCAGTGTAATCACCACCAGCTTTGATGGGTGTTGTACCTGGAGGTAGTGGCATTGTAGTGGGGTTGCAGTCCTCCATCTGGAAATGATCAAGGAGACCACTGATGTATGCCTCTTGATCTATCTCCAAGGTGCAGTGATGAGCATCATGTGCATGTAACACTGGAAAACAACCATCAGTGACATCAGGCAAACACAGCAACATTAATGTGCCACACACAACAACCATCTGCAGTTGCATCAATTGTGCACTTGCTTAGGTGTTGGAATACAGGAATGGGTTCAGCTGACAAGGAGCAGGACTGATAGGACATATAGGCTGAGGTGTGGTCCAGGCCCATCAAAGTAACAATGGAGTCATGGGTCACAAAGTCAGCATTTGGTGCAATCAGTGCTTTTCCTCTTTTGCTCATCCACTATAGTATGATACTTTATTCATTCACATCCAGGCTCCACCTCATTTCAAATATCCCTATGATTGACCCTACATTGTAAATTTTCTGTTTTGTTCTGTTGTGCTCCAGCCTTGGAGCTAGACTTGTATTTAGATGGCACATCATCTGTCAGAAAGGAATAGGTTTCCCCTGTCCACAATTTGTCTCCCCTCTCCCATCTGAGTCAGATTGTGAAAAGTGTGTTCTGCTCCTCCCTCCACATATCTCACAGTCAAGAAAGTGCACATACCTTGTAGGTTGCATTTATTATGGCATTGCATTCTCCATTGCATTGCATCTGTGTTGTGTTTTATTTTGTGTTCTTTTCTGCATTGCATTGCACCTACTACTGCATGGTCATTGTCACAACTATTGTGTTGCATCCATGTTATATCTCCCTTTTGTCACCCCATCACATTGTGATATTGCATTTATTGCACTTAACTACTAACTTCTACTACTTTGGTGTCCAGAGGATCTTATGACTCACACCCCTCAGTAATTCTTGTGGTTGTGGTTGTAGTTTCTGCCATCACCATACTGCAGCACATATCAGTGGTTGGAATGATCACACATGACATGGAGTCCCAGGTACAATTTGATCTCTCCTAGATCTGTCATCTGAAAGATGGACTTCAGTACTGCCTTGCAAGCCTCTACTTCCTCTAGCAATCCCCCTAGGATGGTGATGGCATCAATATAAAGGACAATGATGAGGGATTGTAATGAGGAGGTGGAGACATAAATGCCAGAGTCTGACAGTGTGCAGGTGAAGGAGGGGTTGAGGAGGGAGCCATGCATCTTGTGATGCCATTGTCATGATGCCTGTTTTAAGCCATAGATAGCTTTGGTGAGATGCATACTTTCCCCTCTGTACCAGGAGCAACAAATCCATGAGGTTGATCTATGTATATTTCCTCATCTAAGTCACCATTGAGGAAGGCAGATTTGATGGCCATGAAGTGGACTTCCCAGTCTTCAAGGGCAGCAATTGCTTGGAGCATGCAGAGGGATTCAAAGCATGTGACTGGAGAGAATGTTTCAGTGTAGTCAATGCCATGGACTTGAGTGTACCCTTTTGCAACAAGATGCACTTTGTATCATCCATCAGCCTTTTACTTAGAGACCCACTTGTTTCCCACAAGGTTGTGACCTGGAGGTAAGCCAATGAGATCCCAGGTTTGGAACTCACACAGCAAATTAAGCTTGTCATTGCAGGCAGAGCACCAGGAGTCACTATCAGGGCCAGAGAGTGCTTGCATCAGGGTGAGTGGGTGGTGTGAGATGGCATGGGAAAGGATGGTAGAGATTGAAGGATCAGCTTGAGGCATTGCAAACACATCATTGTCATCACTATCATCCAAGCCCCCCTTGCCTAAGATGTCCACAAACTCCTGGGGACCATAGGCACTGTCACAACAGTGATCAGGATGATGGGTGAGATGCTGGGAATGACAGATGACAGGTACATTATCATCAACAAGGTGTGCACAAGCTTGCTGATGACAAGGAGACTGCTGCACTGGGCAGTGCCAGTCAGAGGGCAAAGCACCATGCTCCAGATGGATGGTGTGTTTTGCACACACACACAAAGGCACCTCAGTAGGTGTGGACATGCATGGAGGAGTGATGGGAGCAGGAGCTGCAGTAGCAGGCACAGGAGGATGGTCAACCAGAACAGGGAATACCACCAGGGGAATCCCCAATGACAGTCTTAGGGAAATTTTGCAATAACTATACCCCTGGTAACAAGGTAATTGGTGTGTGCTTGGTAAATGTAGTAAATGTTCCTGATGATGATGAAGAGTGGGATCAACAAAATAGTGATGAGGATGATACCACTAATGACTAAATGAGGATCCAGAGTAATGAGTTTAGGATGTCTTAGCAACACTTAGAGTGACTTAGAGATCTTAGACAAAGTTCTTAGAGAATGAAGTGAGATTATAGTGAGCTTATGTCAAGCCCAGTATAGGAGAATCCCTAGATTGCAAAGTTGATGAGACTGGGGTTTTAAGACCACCAGGCTTTCAACTACTTATACAAAAACAGGAGTTCTAAGAATAGTAAATGTAAATAAGGTTCACAGATCAATGATGATTGCACAGCAATCATTGGAGTCATGTGACCTGAGACACATCCATAGTAAGCTAAGTGTAAGGTAGCCACAAGTGTGAGTGAAATGAGAGATAAACAAAGACAAATAAAGACAAAATGGGGTGAGTCCTTGCTAATTGTATAGTGATAGTCCTTAGCAAGTAAATGTTATCATAAATAAAGAAAAGATAAAAGATAAAGAAACTTCATAGTACTTGGAGTAAAACTCACAACTCAGTATATAAATACTGTAGTACTATAAAGGAAAAGAGATAGAATCCTTACAATAAGTAGGAGCTAAGCTCAACAACTGTTGTTAATACAACACTTATAGTAAGAAAAAGAAAAGAAAAAAGAAAAAAGAAAAAAGGTGCCAAAGCAAGTGCCTTGTAACAGTTGTGGAGGGAGATGAGGCAGGAGACATGAAGGCATCAGTATCAGGAGCATCAGCAGCACTGCTGATGGGGCTGAGATCCCCAAAGTCCACACTGTCTCCATTGTCAGATCCTGAGGAACCACCATCATCATCATCATCATCCAAGTCATCAGAGGGTGGTGCTGGTGGAGGTGGTGGAAAGAGGTTGAGGACAGTTGGAGTGGTGGCTTCTTCTAGGGCAGGAAAAACATCTTCCTGGAAGACAGCATCATGACTGGACACAGCATGATGCACAAGCTTGTCCCAGAAGAACCACCCTTTCATGCCAGATTCATACCCAACAAAGGTGAGTGGTCTCAATTTGGGGTCCAGCTTACCACATTGATGATCAGGAGTGCACACCCAGGCTTTGCACCCAAACACCCAGAAGTGAGAAACATCTGGTGGTGATGATGGAGGCAACCATAGAGCAGTGGGGGTCTCCCAACCAAGGCACCACATGGGCAAGAGATTGTACATGTGTACTGCAGTGTGAACTGCCATCCCCCAGAAGCCAGCTGAGAGGCATGAGTGATGGAGGAGTGAGATGGCATGGTCCAACACAGACCAATTCCAGCACTCAGCACAACCATTCTGTTGTGGAGAGTATGGGATGGTGCATTGATGGTCTACCCCCTTACTCAGAAGAAGATTGCTGACTGTGGTGTTGACATACTCCCCCCCATGATCCATGCAAAGGGACTTGGGCCATCATCCAAAGAATGTATGGACATGAGTGAGGTAGTCTTCAAGGGCCCATGACAACTGGTCCTTCTGCCATAAGGGATAGATGATCCTGAAGCCAGAGAAATTGTCCAAGAAGGTGGTGAAGTACAATGACCCAGACACAACAGCCACAGTGCCAACAGGCCTGACAAGGTCTGAATGGACCAAGCCAAGCACTTCAGTGGTGTGTGAGCAGGAGAGATGAAAAGAAGGGCATGGAAACTTCTCCTGAAGGCACCCCATGCAGGGAGACAAAGAGGTGTCTGAGGAAGGAGGTGAAAAACCTGACAGTTGCAGTGGTTGGATGCAGGATATGATGGATTCAGACAAATGGCTAAGGTGCTTGTGCCAGAGACAGAGAGTTAGGGAGGACTGTGCATGGAGTGATGGACTGCTGCACAGATCAAGCCAGTACATGCCATCCCTCAGAAAACCCACACTGAATGTACAGCCACTCCTCAATACCATGCAGGCATCTCCTTTGTACATGACACAGAAGCCCAATCAGTCAAGCTTGCTGATGGAAAAGAAACAACCAGAGGCACTAGGGATGTGCAGAATGTTGGAGAGAGTGAGTGACACAACATCACCATTAGGCAGGGTACGTTCATGCATGCTGGGCCCTTGCCCTAGACATGCAATAGTGGAGCCATTCCCCACTGTTATGGTCTGAAAGGCAAGAGATTCATAGAATACAAAGTCAGAGCAATGAGGGGAGATGTGGTCTGTACATCTTGAGTCAAGCATCCAAAGGCCACAGCCATCGTAGTAGCAAGCATCAATATTGGAGACTGACAACAAATGATTCAACATAGCACTAGCTGCCCCATCCCCAGGCCCCTTGCCCCTGTCCTTCCCCCTCTTATCCAAATGTGCCCCAACATTGTCTGGTATGCCTTGTAAGGTCCAACAATTTTCGACAGTATGATTGCACCACTTGCAGTGGGAACAGAAAGACAGGTTGCAATGTCTGGGAGTGGAGGAGGATCCCTCGGGGAAGGCAGTGAGGGCAGAGTGTGGCTTGGTGCAGGCTTCCTTGTTGAGAATGCAACCACATATGTTGCCAATCAAGAGTTGGGAGAGGTCAGACAACACAAGGAGTGTGGAGGAAAATGAGCTCCAGGAGGATGGTAAAGTGTGAAGCAGTAAAAAACACATGCTCTGTTCACTGACCTCCACACCAGAAGCAACAAGATGGTCCTGCACAATAATGAGGGTGTTGATTTGAGGAGTCAAGGGTGAGTGTACATCATATTTGCTGGTAAACAATGCCCAAAAGTGATGAAAGTGAAAAAGGCAGCAATGACTGTTTGCTTGCTGTATATGTCCCAGAGACCTTCCCATGTGTGACACACAGTCATGGAGTCACTGGCAATCATGGCAGTATGTTGTGCCCCACAGTTCATTGATATGACAGCTTTCACTATGTCATTATCATGCTCCCATGTGGATACCTCCTCTTCATTAGCCACATACTGAGTAGGGAGACCCCCTTTGTTACAAGGCACTTGCTTTGGCACCTCATAATGGTTTTCTTTTTCTCTTTTCTTTTTCTCTTTATCTTACTTACTAGTAAAGTGTAGTATTATTACTACAAGTGTGAGCTTAGCTCCACTTTACTTAGTAAGGACTCATTTTTCTTTTCTCTTTATAGTACTTAAGTATTTACATACTTAAGTGTGAGCATAGCTCCAAGTACTATAAAAAGACTTATCTTTTCCTTTTATTTTTCTTTATTTATTATAACATTTACTTGCTAAGGACTATTACTATACAATTAGCAAGGACTCTCTTTCCTCGTTCTTATTTACCTTTGTTTATCTCATGTTCATTTCACGCTTGTGGCTGAGCCACTTATATCACATGGACGTGTACTTACTGTGCATTACTGCGCAACTTTACTATACTTAGATCTCCAGTTTTGTATAAATAGTTGACAGACTGGCAGTCTTAAACCCCAGTCTTGTCAACTTCACAATCTAGGGATCCCCTTATACTGCACTTGACCTAAACTCACTTCATCTCCTAAGAACTAAAGTCTAAGATCTCTAAAGTCACTCTAAGTGTCACTAAAGACATCATAAGCTTGTCACTCTGGATCCTCATATAGTCATCAGTGGAATCATCCTCATCACTATATCATTGATCCCACTCTTCATCATCATCAGGAACATCTATTATGCTTATCAAGTGCATATTCATTCCCTTGTTACCAGGAGTATTATTATAGACCTTCCCTAAGGACCATCCAATAGGCCACTCCTAGCACCCTTCAACTTCTTGAGTGTTCATGACAGTGGTGACACAAGCTTTGGAGATGGTGTACCATATACCCATGATGATCAGTGCTGATTTAACAATGTTTGCCCATTACTTGTAGTTGTCTGCTCCTTCCAGAATAACATTGATCTTGGGGACAGAGGCTGAGTGAGATGGAGATATGAGATGGGCAATGATGAGTGACAGGATGATGTAGGAGTGGGAGTGGAGAAGAGTAAATGTGAGAACAAGAGTGAGGAGTAGAGAGATGCGGATGGCCTGGGCAGGGCCCATAACCTGATGAACACAGGTTATGTGCAGGAAGGGAACTAGAATAGTTATCATGTCACTACAAACTACTTATAGTAAGTGTAGTAGTGCACAGACCAGAGAAGTATAGACAATGGAACTGTGTATGCACATGTATGAAGGTTTATGTGTGTGTACAGTACTCGACCAGAAAATGTGAGGCCGACGCTACGTCGAAGCCGAACAACTGAAAAAGCTAAAACAATAAAAGGACGATTGCGCTTAGACTAGCGGATATCCCAGATATATTAGAAAGGTAAAGAGGTGAGTAAAGAACTGGTACTGTACCTAGCGGATATCCCAGATGATCAGAACTGGGGAATAAACCGCTAGGAGTCGTATGTATATATAGTACTCTGAAGCGTGCACAGACCATGCAGTACAGTATAGGGCAGGAGAACGAGAAAGTAAAGTAATGATGTCATATCTAATAATAGGAGGGACGTGTCATCGCTGACTGAGCTCCGCAGTAACTGTGGGAATGATTGGTGATACTCCGCAGCAGGTGTGAGAAGGATTGGTGAGCATGCGCAGTAAACGTGAGAGAATGAGTTATAACTAAATATAGAATGGGCCGATTGGGGATCAGACGATATATGCGTCATCGGCCGATGAAGATGAAAAGAAAGAGCACGTGATCGTGGGAATCGCTTTGATAGATCAGGAGTGATTGTAGGATCTATGACGATAGAGACATAAGAAAATAGAGAAAAATGAAGAGAAAAATAAGGAAAATAATAGCGGCCTGACAGAAAAGGAAGGAGGATATTAGTAAGCTTGTGGTCATCAACATCACTCTCATCAACACTATCATCACCCAATTCAACATGAGTACCACGCATCCTGTTTCTACACCACTAGATCCCAATGTCACACTCACTCATCTCAATTGCCCAACCAGTACCAAAGCCCAACATAACATGCACAACATCCCATATCATGAACTCATCAGCTCACTCATGTACCTGGCACTTGGGATGCATCCAGACATTGCTTTTGCAGTCAATCACCTCAGTCAGTTCAGCAACAATCCAGGATGCAAACACTGGCAAGGTGTGCAGCATGTTGTGCATTATCTAAAGGGAACACAAATGCTCTGACTACTGTTGGGCAGCACTGCTCCCATCACAATCTCAGGGTACACCAACTCGAGCTATGGTGGTGGACCAGGACCTGACAGCAATGCTCCCCACCATTCCACCTTGGGCTATACTTTCAGCTTGGGCAGCAGCAGTGTCTCCTGGAGCTTGAAATGACAGGCAATGATAGCCTCATTGACTTGTGAGGATGAATACATGGCCATGCATCACATGGACAAGGAAGCTCTATGGTTACAGTCTGTGTGTACACTACTTGACCTTACTCCCACATCTCCAACACCCATCACATGCAACAATCAAGGAGCACTGCAACTCACTCAAGACCAATCATTCCATAACTGAATGAAACATGTTGACATCCACTACCATGTGGTTAGGGAGATGATCAATGCCCACTGGGTCAATTATTTCTATGTGCCCACCTCACTCAACACTGCTGACATATTTACCAAAGCACTGCCATGCATCACATTCAACAGGCATAGGCAACATCTTGGATTAGTGGACATCCCAGATGCATGTTGAGGAGGAGACCCTTCAACTCGAGGAGTGTTGAAAGCTGAGCAATTGCAGAACTATGTTTGAGCTGAAGTGTCAAGATCTTTTATATTCACATACACATGACAGGTGTCATCTGTCTACATGTTTCATCCATCTCACTTTATACTGTCCACAGCATACACAATCACATGTGATTGTGTATACATTTACATGTGATTCCATTCAGCAGTACATCCCATGCATATAAATACCTACAAACTTTCCACTACTTTCCCTCAGTCACTACTTTCCCTCAGTCATTTCCACTATCAACTGAGGTGAGCTACTGTATACTCTGTGTGATTAAACTTAACTGATCACACCTATAGCTTTTCTGCTATAGTTAAGATCTAATACAGTTGTTTCCACTATTGACTGAGCTTTTCTGCTATAGTTTTCCAAACAGTGATCATATGTTTTCAGTGGAGAGGAGGCACAATTTTGCATGCACATTGTGTGAGCACAGGCTAGGGCAGGCAGTGAGAACTGATATGATGGTGATGATATTCAGCAGTGTGTCCCCACAGGGGAAGTGTACAGATGACATGTCTGCAGCGAGTAGAGTAAGGTGTGGCAGTGAGTAAGTGCCACGACACAAGAATATGAGTCAGTGTCTGTAGGACAACAACTAGGAGATGCAAGCTAACCTGCAGCAAGTAGAGTAAGGTGTGGCAGTGAGTAAGTGCCACAACACAAGAGTATGAGCTGCAGGGAGAATGAGAAGATAGAATAATAGTGCAGGAAGTGACAGTACTCACTCAGTGTCTGTAGGACAACAACTGAGGAGTCGTATTGTAGGTATGCACTTTATATAGTGAAGGGTAGTGAAGTTGAAGAGGAGATACAATCTAAAGTATAAGGATGCCTATGTATGTGAGGGATGCATGCTGTCTGGAGTGCAAGTGGAGTGGGAATGGTGTTGAGGTAATGATGTGTCAAAGTATGTAAATTGTATGTACTAGTATTGTGGAGGAAATGCCAAATGAAGTGTTACTGAACATACAATGAATAATCAACACATTGGCTTCTGCCAAGTTGCCTAAAGTGGAAATAGTAAGTTGTGTATGCACCAATTTGAAATTCCAACAGACTTGACCTGAAGTGATCAGAAAAACCTGTTGAAGTTAAGGTCAAATGCCCAACCCTGTACATGTACTACACTTTCATAACAGAGCTACAACATTCATACCAGAGTTACAACTCTACAGTAGTCTCTGAGGTACAGCTTCACATCATGCTAGTCTTAGTGCATGATGATCGCATGGCAGTTGCCCAAGGCCAGATCACTCCATTCAAGGAGGATGAAAGGGGTTTGGTGGGTACAGAGTGGGCAGAAGCCTGAGAAGTAGAAAGGCATGGCTGAATATATGTATACAAGGAGTGACACAGTGTCCATAATGTGGGAGAGGGTAAGAAGCCAACTGACTATCAATGTCCCTTTTACAATACCCATATACTATGAGAGGTGGTGCACAGACCATGCTTAGGTAAAGTAAGTGTGGGGCACAGGTGCTGGTGTGAAGAGCATCGTATGTCAACAGCTATTAGCACTTCACTTAGACAAGGCCTGGTAGCTCAGCGGTTAGAGCACCCACCCAGAGTAAGGGAGGTCCTTGGTTCAAACCCAAGCCAAGTCACTATTTTGGCAATTGTGCATTCTAACAAAACCAAGGACACATGGTACTGTGCTCCTGCTTTTATTGTTTGCACAGGAAATGTGGTGCAATGGCAAAGGTGACAGGGGTGTGACTAGATGAGGGGGAAAGACTCAGGATGACACAAGGAGATGTGGAGATAGGTGATGAGGGTGGCAGTCATGCTGAGGATCACAATGGAGAAGATGACAGCAAAGATAAAGATGGGGTCACCCATGTTGGGACAGCCAAAGGAGAGTATTGAAGTAGATTGAGAAAGGACAGGTGCAGGCACTCTTAGAAAAGAGAGGAGATGTCCACTTATCATTTACAGATGCTATAACACTACTGATATACATGCTGAAGTCACACACAGACCATGCTGACTAAAATAGTGTGGGCTGCAGGTGTCAAGGGAGAGAAGAGCAATAGAGATCTAATCAGATAAGTAAAAAGCTAACATTTATACCCCTTTCTTCTGTTGAAAACCCAGAATGGGGGCAAGGTGACCAGTGAACCCATTAGACAGATGAGGGGACAGGGTGAGTTGGCATGTACATGAAGTATGTCAGCATGAGGAGGAAGAGGGCAACAGAGTAGCCAATGACAATAATGAGTATGGTCTCCATGATGGAGGACCAGAAAGAGTAGATAGAAAAGGAAGTGTTTGCAGTAGGGACATGTGCAGACAGCACACTGTGGAGGGGAGGTAGATGTCCACTTGTATAATCCAGGCCCTATGCCAGTACTCTAAATACAAAGTAAATATATGCACAGACCAGCTTAGGTAAGTAAGGTATGGGACATGGGTGCTAGAGTGGTAGACAGCACTGTGAGAATTCCAACATCTTCACCTCCTTAGCTAATAACTGCATAGCTCAAGATTGACATCCCTGAGCTGGTGTTGCAATGTCCTCAGTTTTGTTGTGGTGGCAAAATACTATACCATATACCCGAAATAAACAAGCTAAATAAGTACACTATAACAGAGAACAAGTCTTTTTTGTGTGACAAAAGACTGAGGGGAAAATGACGAGCTAGAGACGATGAAGGAATGAAAGGAAAACAGAGACAAATTGTACGTTAACAAGCCCCCGCACACCACTTGGAGTTGTGTCGGTGATAACACCAAATTCAGATTTTTAAACCAACACACACCCGCAAGGGCGATGAAGATCCCGATGACGACGACAACGACAACGACCTCACGCGCACGGGCTGCGCTGAGCCAGCAGAGCCACCCTGTGCGGGCAAAACCGAGCGCCGCCGTGGCCGAAACGAAAACGAAACGCGCACGCGACACGTGCAGTGGGGGGTCGCGTAGCCTCGGGTGAGCAGCCCAAACCCCAGGGGGGGGGGTTCCACAACAACGCACACATGCTCCTTCCCCGCGGGCTCCAACGATAAGCGGTTGCTGCGAACGGACGAAAGCAAAAGGTAAAGGAAAGAGCTCCTACTACACAGCGGCTTCAACCTAACCTCTGAATGAGGAGGACCCGACGTCCATGGACTCTTCATGACGAAAACTGCCATAGCCCGTGGACGACCGAACTCCTCACCCATCCCATTGTAACCAACCCAACTTGCGGCCAAACCATCCAACTAAAAGGCAACCAGCCACTTTCCCGCCCAGGACTTAGTCTCGAACACTGTCCAAGAAGACAGCAGATATTCAAGACTGTCAGAAACACACATCCCGAACGACAGATGATGGCCGAGAGTCCTAAGCGGGAACTCGCCTCGAACGTCGTTCGAGGGCAAAAGCCACTACTGTCTTGAGACCCACCCATATTGCTTCAAAAGTGCATGATGCCAAATACACTTTTGAAGAAAATGGCTGCCGTTTTGGAGACAAGACGGTCAGGAATTTAAGACTCTTAGATAAAGACCTTATGAACACGTGACAGAGAAATGGATGTCCTGCACGGGCTTCACCTCGAACACCGTTCAGGGCTATGGAGTTTTCGAAAACAAGATAACAAGCTTGCTACAAAACCGTCGATTAGACTCGTGTAAACATGAGTCTAAACTCGATTAGATAATAATGCTGGTGGTGGTGTACGGAATGTAAATGTCTTCCGTGCGAGTTCAAGGTGTAAGGTGGTTTGATAGACGTGTATGACCAGAGCA
>QLPN01000685.1:20505-32281 GCA_003314395.1 Albatrellus ellisii
GGTCTTACAGTGGCATATTCCCGCTACACAAGCCCATGCTGACGAAACGCGCAGCAGCAGGTACGTCCCAAGATGACAATAAGTCGTTACGTCTCTATCGGCCGATAACACTGCACACCGGCGACGCACTCCTACTCTCACATCACAGCACGACGCAGAGAAACCGAGCCCCATTTCGCCCCAAAAAGCATCTCATTAACTATACAATACGACACCGTACCAAAACACATCCTCCCCACAAACAAACGCACAAAAAACAAAAAACAAAAAACAAAAAAAAGGTCCGCAATTACGGGCTCGCAACCAGCCCCTGCTGCTGCCCATACTCCCCCAACGTATCTCCCAAAAAATCCGGCGCCAGCGCTCCCGGAAACAACCCCGTCACATCCATACTCCCGCCCTCCCCAAACAGCGCCATAATATCCGCCGGCGACATCGCCAGCGCCGCGTCCTGCTGCTTCGCCATCTCCCCCGTGCCCGTACCCGTGCCCGCATACTGCTGCTGCTGCGTCGACGATGACGATGACGACGACAACGACAACGACGCCTTGTGCTGCAGCCCCGCCATATCAACAAACATATCCGCAGGCGAGAACATCTCCGGACTATTACTGTTCCCCGTATCGTGCGGCGGCGACTCGTGGCTGCCCGTCGACCGCGGCGCCGACGGGTTTTTCTTGCGCACCGGCCGGATCCACGGCGGCAGCGTCTTTCCCGCCGACGGACTTGCGCTATCCAGCGGGATCTGCGTGACTGCCCCCCCCGCGTGGTGGTCAGCCAAAGGAATACAGGAACTCTGAAACAACAACGTACTGCGGCAAAACTCCTCCATCAGGTCGCCCGAGCGCAGCCCGCAGATGTAGCGGTTGCTGAAACGGCGCAGGAGGCTGACGCAGGACCGTAGGCCCTCGAGCGCGGGCGTGATCAGCGGTCGGAGCGTCTCGCACTGGCAGTTGAGCAGGAACGCGACGAGCGTGCGTCCGGCCTGCGTCAGCTGATGTATCACGTGCACGCCGTCTGCAAACTGCATAAGCATCGAATCGCAAAAAGAAAGCAGTACGGAGACATACAGTACGTCATGAGGCCCTTGGTGGCGATGTGCAGGTGCGCGGTGACGATCTGCAGCGCGCACGCGTGCGCGACGGTCATGGCGTCGCACTCGCGCTCGGTCTGCTCCTGGTCGCCGGTGGCGGCGCGCTCGGCGACGGCCTCGGAGAAGCGGTGGCGCATGATGAGCATGCGGATGAACTGCTCGAGACAGTGCATGCGCTCGGCGTGGGTCACACGGATGACGTCCTCGCTGGCCATCGTCTCGGGGACGTGGGCCCAGTGCGTGGGGATGGAGCTCATGATCTCGTCCAGCACGGCCTCCTCCTCGCGCAGGTCCTTGTGCCGGCGGAAGCCAGCGAGGATCGAGGTGGCGCGGGTGAGGAAGGGCGAGGCGTCGCCAAAGAACTTGGGCGGGGGCGTGTCGAGGACAGCCTCGAGGACGACGAACAGACGCAGCACGCACACGAATGCACTCATGCGGCTGGGGACCTCAAGGGGCTGGGGGCCGATGCCGTCGCGGGTGATGAACTCGTCGTCGACAGCGCTGGGCTCGGTAACGTCGCAGTCGCGCAGGCGGATCATGGGGGGGCGGCCAAAGTGGGCGCTCGCCTGCTTGTCCCACATGTACACGCACCAGAAGGTGCGCTTGCGGACCTCCTCCTCGACGGGGTCGAAGATGTCGTACGCGTCGGCGGAGCGGTGGAGACCGGCGTCGATGGAGAGGGTGATGGACTCGGAGAGGAGGGCAAAGGCCTTGCTGAGCTTGCCCCAGCCGACCGCGTAGACGCCGGCGACGAGGACGGCTTGGACGGAGTAGACGGTGGGCCGGTCGCTTGCCGGGAGGGTGCGCAGGCGGTTGAAGAGCTCGAACCACTGGGTGCCTGAAGATATGCCGTCGCTCGGGTCTGCGCGCACGCGGGGATCGTCGATATGACGGGAGGCCAGGCAGCACACGGCGACGATAAAGGCGGCAAAGCCGGGCTCGCCCCATTTCCGCGGGTTGCCGTAGTCCTTGCGGGAGTCGTGAGCGGACGACGTGGAGAGAAAGGCAACACACGTACATTCAGAAAGGTGGGGACATGGAGGAAGGGCAGGAGGTAGTAGGAGGTAGAGAGGTAGCATTGGACGAGGCTTGTGCAGACAGGGAGGAAATCAGACACAAAGATCGGAATGCAAAGGGGGGAGGATGTACCTGTCCATGAGGTCGGGGGCGATGAAGGAGGTGATGAGCTTCCAGATCTTCTCGGGGTTGATGTCGACACGTTTTGGGATGCGGTCGGGGAACCAGTCGGCAGAGGCGGCGTAGGGGCTCTTGGCGGACCAGGGCTCGTGCTGGGGGCTCGTGTCGCGCTCTCTTTTCGCGGGGGGGCTGTGGCGCTCGACGAGGAGGTCGAGGATGGGGAGGCCGGACGTCTCGCCCTGCCAGCGGGTGTAGCCCTCGTCGTCGAGATAGAGGTAGGACGACGACAGGGACATGCGGGCGGTCTCCTCGACGAGGTGATCGGTGGCCATCGGGTCAGCGGTGGCAAAGGGGTGCAGGCCGAACGCGCCGCGGCCGGGACTCGACTGGCGCATGTCCGACGCGGCAGGGGTGAAGTGGGTGGAGGGGTTCATGAGGGGGAAAGAGTTCAGGGACGGGGGGGGCGCGGCGGGGGGGAAGGAGTGTGCCGAGGCGCCAAAGAGGAGATGGGGGTTCTGTGGGTCGAGGGGGGACTGGGGCATGCTGGCGAAGGAGGAGGAGCTGCCGGCGGCGAACACGGCGGGGGGGATCGCCTGGATAAGGTTTTCAAGGTGGTGCATGCGGTCCTCGAGGGTGGCGGTGCGCCTGGTGAGGATCAGTCAGCAAGTGGTACGAGGGTGCGACTGGAAGGACATGCTTGGACTTGTGGGGGTGGCTGCGCTTTCCGGGCTCCTCGAAGGTGCATGGCGAGTTTGCGCCAAGACAGGCCTGGCAAGGGTGGCCCTCGTCGCACTTGATCCTGCGGCGGCTATGTTGGGCAGAGTGAGGACGAAAAAGCAAGCTGGAGAGTGAATCGAGGGACGCACCGACAACGATCGCAGGCCCTGGGACGAGAGAAAAGGGTAGGCAGCAGCGCACGAAGATAGAGGAGAAAAGAGACGAACCTGCTGAGCTTGAAGCGACGCTCCTTGAGGATGGAGGCGGGCGACTTTTCGGAAGAGAGGTCGTCGGTGGCGACTGGGGGCATGATCGCAGAGAGAAAGATTTTGGAGCGGACGCAAAAGGACTTGGTCTCTGCTTTGCTGACTCATTCCCTATCCTATTTTTATTCCTCCACATTTCAAAATCAAGTCCGAAATCCAAAACGGATCTCGGCCCTTGCTCCCATCGGCCTAGTCTCGGACAAACTATGTCCCACCCTTCCCTCGACAATTCCCACACTTCGGCAATTTGCGTATATATATTTGGAGCAGAACCTTCCCGCGGCCGGCACGACCTCCCCGATTTCACATCTCGATCATCTCCCAAGTTCCTGACCAATCACGAATCTCGATCATCTTACACCATAAACAAGATCGAGCAAACCGTTTGTCCAACACTGATAGTCCATATATTCCATATTACACTCTCCCAAGTCCTACAAATTTACTCCTCCTCCCGCGGCGCGCTGCTGCGCACCCGCATCTCATACGCTCCCGCCGGCACTCGCAACAACTCCGACGCCCCCAGCTGCGGGTACGCGTCGCGCGCACTCGCATACGACGGTTCTGGCTGCGGCTCGGGCACCGGCAGGTCCGACACCGAGTAGTACGAGTGGTGCGACGGCGCCACCCCCGACGACACCGGGAAGAGCAGCTGCGTGCTGCCGTCCAGCGTCTCCTCGCTCGTCACCCCGTACGCCTCTGTGTGCACGTACGGGCTGCTCGCCGCGGGCGCCACGTCCCCGATCCCGACGCCCTTTTCCGCCTGTCGCGGCGACTCGCCCTCCCCGGGGCTGCCCATCGGTGCGGGCTCGTACCCCGTCTCCTGCCAGCTCGACAGCTCCGACGCCGACCGTAAGTGCGGCTTGTGGAACATCGGCGTCCGCTCCAGGTCCCCGCCCTTCTTCCTGTCGCGCCGCCGTTCAATCCCCAGCTGCTCCTTCAGGTCCCCGCTCACCCACATCTCCCGTACGATATCGTTGTCCCTGGGCAGATACGCTGAGGACACGTACTTGACGAGCAACCGCGGAGCTGTCGACATCATGTGTGAGACAGAAAACGTTCGAGAGAGCGGCAGCATGACACACCGAGCGCGATGACCGCGGAGAGGATCACGGTTGCCCAGAACGTCACTCCAGCGAACAGGATCGTCAGCTCGTCCCGGAAGTCGTAGCTCGGGAAGAACGAGTAGATGACAATCCACAACAGCATCACGATCGACGACCCCACCACCACGATCCATGTAATAAGTGTCCAGCTGCGACAAGTCAGCCACCAGTCCATATGCAGGTAGCCTAACCGTACGCACTAGTGAGTATTGATCCCGACGTAGGTGTTCGCCGCAAAGATCGCCGCCACCGACACGGTCGTGCCAAAGTCAGCCAGTGACTCGATCGTCCTGCCGTTCCACGAAATAGCGGGGCCCAGCGTCCAGACGAAGAACGGGATAAAGTAGACGACCACGGACTGGTACAGTCCGTCAAGCATGTACAGCCAGAACTTTGAGCGGGTATATTCTAGTCCGCGAATCCCGCTGATATACAGCTGGGGGAACGCGAGCGCAGCCTTGGCATTGATATCCTGATCAAATGCTGCCAAGGTCGATCAGCATCGACACTCAAGCCCCAGAAAACCAGCGCGCCCACCTCCCAATTGAATGACAGGTAGCGAAGTGAAGACGAGGTTGTAAAGGAGGATGAAGGTATACTCATACAGATATGTAGCATCGAAGCTGTCCGAAAGCATCAGATCGAACGAGGCTGGAACAACTCAGACGACTCGCCTGTTCCACGGCAAGAACCAAAACATGGCGAACGTCCAGATCACATTCTACAAAGGAATCAGTTCACACTGGCAGCGAACCACCACATGCGCTTGCAACACACACCTTGTAGAAGAAATTACTGTGCATGTCCGCTATCCGCTTGTACGACCACCGCCCATGCACGATGAGCAGCTTCGTCAGGAACCTAAACTGCCCAAAAGCGTAGTCTGCCGACATGGCCGCCTGCGAACCCTCGTGGCCGAACAGCCCGCACCCGATGTTCGCCTCCTGGATCATCGCCACGTCGTTCGCCCCGTCCCCGATGGACAGCGTCATCGCGTTCCGGCCCTCCTTGACGAGCTTCACCGTCAGCGCCTTCTGCGCGGGCGACACGCGGCAGCACACGACCGTCTCGCACTGCGTCCCCAGGTTCAGGAAAAGCGTCTTGAGTTCGGGTTCGAGCGCGTATCGCAGGGTGTCCCCGTCAATGACGATCGCAAACGAAGCTTTAGCATTTGGCGCGAACCCGCGGTTCCGGGCGTTCCAGGACGGCGGTCCCAGGATCGACGCTATCTTGTTCAACCCCCCCTCAATCTGGACACGTGTGCTTTCCAGACTGTCCGCAGAGAGTATCATGATCTCCATATCGCTCTTGAGCAGATTGCAACTGAAGGCTGCACGGAAGATTAAAGAACGACCCGCTCAGCACCGATCTGCACTTACCGATCTCAATGGCCGTCTGCACCTTGTCACCTGCAGACCAAATCAGAACGGTTGCCAACACAGTAACGTTCAGTATACCTGTCAGGATCCAGAGCTTGATCCCAGCGCGGTGCAGGGTTTCGATCGCATCAGGCACGCCCTCTTGCAGCTTGTCTTCCAGCGCCGTAGCCCCGAGGATATATAGCGAATGCTCGACCATCGCGTTCGCCTTGTCAATCTCCTCGTCGCGGTCCTTGACTGCCGAAACAGCCGCATCATACGCGACCGCCCACTGCATATACTCCTCCTCGCTCAGATACCGATACGCGATGCACAACGTGCGCAGTCCGCTATTCGCAAACATCTCCATATCACGCGACGTCTTTTCGCGGAGCTCAGCATCGTGGTCTGGCGCCAGGCGCTCGTAGATGACGCTGTCCGCGCCCTTGCAGTACAGCACAATACGGCCCTGCGGGTCGCGCAACAAGACGCTCATGCGCTTGCGTGTGCTGTTGAACTCGAGCACCCGCAGCGGGACATACCGCTCCACCTGGCTCGCTACCTCGATGTCTACCAAGTCCTTCGACCGCGAGACGAACGGAAACCCGACGTCCCGCGCGGCTGCGACGAGCGCAGACTCGTCAGGAGACTCGGCCTTGTAATCGAGCTCGAACGGCCGTGCCTGCTTCTTGTCCGCCAACACAGTGTGGCACAGCGCGAGCGCGCGGAAGAACGCGACGACGTGTCCGCGCTGCGCAGACGCGCGGTCCACGATATCCTCTGCAAGCATGGGCGAGATGAGTTTCAGCTTGTCGGGTTGCGCGTACCGGTTCTTGAAGTTGCGCGAGAGCGTCTGCATCATTTCGTTCTTCAGGGCGCGCAGCTTGTGGGCGTGTTCCTCAGGGTCCATCATGTCCGTGCGCCCTTCGCGCCGTGCTGCGCCGCGCTGAGCTTCCGTGATGGCTTCTCCGTAGGCCACTCCATTAATAGAGCACTTCTGGAACTCCATGACGTTCTGTGTGAGCGTTCCCGTCTTGTCCGAGAAGATGTACTCGATCTGGCCGAGGTCGTCTGAAAGGTTCCACGTCTTGGGCACGCACGTCGTATCAAAGGGCTTGTAGTACATGTCTAGATCCTGCGAAATGAAGAAGGCTTGGATGGTCTTGACGATTTCGATGGATATGTACAGGGAGATGGGGACGATGTTTTGGAACGCGATGAGACATGACCTGGAATGAAAGATGAGAGCACACAACGAGCGTGAGGACGGTATGGACATACGCAAAGGTGATCAAAGCCATGATAACATGCGAACTGCTCGGGTCAGAACCTGCCTCGAACACGGCAGCGCTTGTGCCCGACCTCGCGTCGAAGATCCCATTCACAACAGCCGTCACCGAGCACATGAACAGCAGCACAATAAAGTTGACGATGACGTTGAAATTCGTCTCCTTCTCGATCTTGGACCTCTTCGACGGCGTGTCGCCGCCATTCAGCATGATTTTTGTGTCAGCGCCAGTGAACGCCACAAGACCGATGATCCACGCCGTGTTGCGGATGCTGCATCCACGCAGGAGCAGCTCGTTGATCGTGACAGGTTCAGACTTGTCCTGACCAGAAGCCGGGTCCTGATACCGCAACACACCGTTGTATACATACAAGTTTTGGTGTGCCGGCTCAGAGTCGAGGGTGAACGCAGAGCGCTCGACGTCCTCTTCAGACATGATGCTCGACGTCGCACGCAACGCTTTGCGCGGCTTCAGGTTCGTCTCCCCGTCCAGATTCTTTGTCTCGAGGTAGCACATACCGTCAGGATCTGACGTCGAAAGCACAACGATATCCGCCGGCACTTGTTCGTTGTCCCGCAGCAGCACGATGTCGCCAACCTCGAGCTTCTTCCATAGCGTGCGTTCCCACCGTGTTGAGCCCATGATGCGCTTATTCCAGTTGACGACACCAGACGACTGCGGCGCAAGCGTCGCAGAGCCGTTCCAGCTGCTGTCCACGTCGGACTCGTAGAGCCTCCCGCCGCCGCCCAGCCCCTGCTGCACGCCTGTAACCAGCGACGCTTGCGAGACCTCGCCGCCGCCAAGCGGCGGGTACCTGTGCGAATCGATACTTTGAATATCATCCAAGTGCCGGCCACCGGCACCCATTAAGCGCCTGTCTACACTGAAACTGCTCGAGTTGACGTCTGTCCTGCTCATGCTGATCCGCTCGCCGTCGCCACGATTGAGCATGATCCTCATGCCCTCGTCCGCCTCCCGCTCTCGTAGCTTACGTACACCCTTGGTCACCTTGCCCGGAGAACTGATCCGTAGGAGTTTTTCCAGCCAATTCCGCGGATCTGTAGGCTGGTTTACATTTCGCCAGTTGCCCAGCTTTGTTGCTGCAGATGTGTTGACCTCCTCGTCCAGGGTTGCGCGGCGCCAATCTTCAACGGCATCTTTGATCGCGGTGATGGTCAGGATGAACAACAGTGGCAACATCGCTGTTTGGGGTGATGCTGCGCCAAATACAGGAAAGACTAAGGAAGACGTCAGCATCCTAATTTACTGGACAGAAAGAAGAACTCGCCTTGGAGGATGACCAGAACTAAGAAATACAGATTTGCAACCCTAAGGAAACGCAGATATATCAGCATAAGATCGCACACCACGCGCGGGGAACACAAGAGGTGGAAACCGGTGAAAGTGATGGACAGAAGCAGGACAGGCGGTGGATCGATTATAATGCCACCCAATACAAGTCGCATTCGACCGGATCGTTGCCTGCTTCTCCTTGAAGCTGGTCATCCATATGCAAACGAGGCCCAAGAAGTATGTTGTCTCGGCTCTAAACAATGTCCCCGATCTGGGAGTTCGAGAAGAATTTGAGGGAAACAGAAACTCAACACCGCAATCGTCGCCGATGATGGTGGTCACAGGGCTGGATAGATGGAGGGCGTACCTTCGGAATTGTTCATACAAGTTCTTGGGAATGAACGTAATGACGGTATACTCTGCGAAATGTCGGTGCTGCTGCATACGCAGGATCAAGACGGAATTACTCACTGCTTGTCCGCACTTTGTTCCTAACGTAACGAGCGAGTGGCTCCCCGTGTCGATCCACCTCCATTGCGGTCAACGGGGTATTGACATAGACGTTCCGTCGCTGTCCCGCTATTGGAGTCGCTGGAGTGAGCTTGGCCTCTGTTTTGGACGAGTCTGCAACGCCATGCCGCAGCTTTTCCGTGCTCTTTCTGCGAAAGAATCGACTCAATTTGCGCCGTTCTGCACGCTGTTCACTGCGTATGGACTCTGTGATGGTGGAGTGCGCTGTGCGCACAGTGCGCAGGCGCAGGTCGTCGTCGATATTGGTATCGTACTCGTTGTCGAGCTCATCGTGGTTCGTCTGCTGGTGCCGTCTCATGAATGGGTGGGGTCGACTAGTCATGACACTAGGACCCAAGGTAGAACTGAGGAATAATCAGAGGCAGCAGCTCCACGCGGGTGCCAGCCGTACGAATACGTCGAGGAAGGATTGTTGTAAGAAAGGGAGATAGCGCCTTGGACTAATCCTTGCTCGTCGTTAAAGCCCAGCATCGACAGTCTAGCTCTCCCGGAGACGGGACCCCAATCACCGATCATCCCCTCAATCTTATAAATCCTTCGGATCACCGTCTTGGAATACTTGTTTTCCTTCATGTTCCGAGCCAGTATCTGCCACGGGCAGTGGTATCCTTTCTCAGCACGGGCACGGATATTCTGAAGCACCATGGGGTGGTGACTATTGTTGCCTTGGGGTGTCAGAGGGCTTCAGGGCTAAAACGGGGCATAAGCTGTGCAGTGCGTACAGCATTCTGAGGCCATCAACAGAGCACGCTACGGTGAACGAGCATGGTTGACGTTAACCCATCGCCCTGCCATAATTCCGACTCTAGCCCATTACGGTCGACGACGTTCGATTTCAACTTTGCCCATGCTCTACATCATGATGCCAGTGGCGCCGCACCCTAGCCTAGGGTTCCTTCTTCATTCGGCCTTGCTTTGTAAATTTTGTATTGTCCAAGTCGCTGTTTATTACATTTGGGTTCTAAATACTACGTTTCGAGCGATAGAATCCTTGTTCCCTTTTATCAGTAACCCTGGCGACAAGGTCACGGGAGGGTCTGGAGGGGGAGTCTCTTCATTTTGACGTCATGGTTTTTATATACAGTCATTGTTGTCTCTTATCCAACAGCAACAGTACGTCTTTGCGGCTATGTACTCATGAGAGTGCAGTTGTATAGTTGTCTGTGGGTAATCTAGAGTTGGTCAGACATTGAAAAAGCATGAATCGAAGAGGAAACTGTCGACAATTTTATTGTCCAAGCGGCACAGTGTGGATAGAAGCTGACAATGTTCCGCTATCAAGAGTGTTATGGAGAAGTGCATCTGATGTCAGTAGTGTCGCAGGCGATGCTATCTGTTGTCAAGTAATGTCCGATATGAGCGTGTGTCAGTCGTCATTGACAGCAAACTGGGTCAACAAGGCATCAAATCATCGGTAGAGACAACATATTTTGGAGTTGAAGGAAAGNNNTCGGAGGGATGAGAAGAGAACGCTCTGCCCACTTATTACGTATGATGCTCATAGCATACCCAGATGTCACAGCCCACCCCAACAGTACACCGACGAGGAGGTCGCGGCTATCGCAGAGGAGGAGGCCACCGTCAGGACTTCGCAGGCTTGTTTTCATCAACATGACGTTCTCTTTCTTCCTATGCTTCTATTCTCTCCCCTAAGAGTTGAGCCGCGAGGTGACAGGCGCTAATAGACTCTTGACTCACACACATACTTTCATATCAGTACCACGTGTTGCATGCCTTGGATTATAAACTCAAAGATACATAATCAACATATACATTCGTAACAGATGCGTTCATTGTATTGACTGGAAGGGCGGCGCGCTTCAAGGAGAGAGTTGCAGTGCCTGAGTCCCACGACGTGACTGGGGGTCGTTTCGTTATCCCAACTTTGTCAAGAACAGTCCTTCTTGGTCACAGTTCCGCCTTAAATGATGCCATACATCTCCCAGAATCATAAATATACCTTTGTTTACATAACATGACCACCTTGCAGCCGCACATGAATGAGCCAGAAAAGACCCAGGATCCAGGAAGAAACCCAAAGTTGGTCGCAGCAAAGAAGTCAAATACCGCAACGTACGGAAACAAGACTTACCGTCTTAGCCTTGCCCTCTATCCCCGCAGGGGGTCAGTAAGATCTTAACGACGATAACCTGTCGTCCCACTCCCACCAGTACTCCGACTCGGCCCCGTTTTTGATCTATCCACGTCGTCTGACATCGCGGTCGCCAGGGGAGGCGCTCTCATCAGCGTAGCGTGCCGGAAACACAGGGTTGGATGACCGATCGACGGGTCATTCTTCTGCATTGGCGGTTAGCAGTCTACTTAAGCTTCGTTGACCAGCCTGGAGGCCTGCGTCTTCCCTCCAGACTCCTACGGCGTCTTACACCTGATCACCATCGACAGCACGGGCAGGGCACCGGACACGAGGATTGCTATGTGTGGCGTTGACCCACAGGAACCGTCGCTCGCTGCGACTCTATGTGACGTTGACTCTTTTGGAGACCGACGGCGAAGGCGATGCATGCGTACCCCTCGAGGCCTCCTTCCATTTGCTCGGCCCATCGATCCTTACACGCCGTCCTACCTAGGCCTTCCGGGAGAATCCAACCGAGGGTGTTCTTCGCTGCAGGCAAGAGTATATGACAGATAATCTAAAGTGAAGCCATCCGTACCGATGCAGAAGCTCGCAGCACTAGCGGCACTACGGGCCCGTTCGAGATTAGCGTCTAGGCCTCACCGACTGCTTCCTCCTGTCAAAAACCACGCCGTCTTGATCCAATCATTGATCGCCACTGTAATACTGTCGGTTCTTATCTCACCCCCGCTTGAACGATCCTCCAAAATCATATTCCTACTCCCATGTCTTGCAATCAATATCTCGTCATCAGTGCTTCGAAAAACGCCCGGGCCGTGTCTCGATTTCTTGCGTTACAATTAAAAAAACTTCTCCATGTTGTTGTCTGGCCGCCTGACTCGCTGCTGTGCG
>QLPN01000685.1:32309-44361 GCA_003314395.1 Albatrellus ellisii
GCCCGGGCCGTGTCTCGATTTCTTGCGTTACAATTAAAAAAGACTTCTCCATGTTGTTGTCTGGCCGCCTGACTCGCTGCTGTGCGAATGCCGTACATTGTCGTGGTGCCTGTTTCTATTAATAACGTATATTGAGTGCCCGAAGATATCCCCTCAATTGAACATGCAAGGATGACTCGCCGCTGCAAAGTCATTGGCCTACCGCACTCACGCTCATGTCATCCCCGGCCGGTCTGAAGCGCCCGCTGGTCGGTGGATATCCTAACTGGGCTTGCGAGCTTGTACCGGCTCGCGCTGCACGATATTCGGGTGGGGCTCGGGGTTATTGATTTCAGGTGGTCAATAAATAAGCTACAGCAGTGTTATTACTTATATCTCTCTTGGCCGATATTTCTGCTCTTGGGCTTGTCTGCCCTTCTATGGCATTGTCCAGAATACATCATGTATCTATCAATCCACAGTCGCCTTGCGCATGATATATATCGCATCTACGTGTGCCTTGGTATACGTCCATATTTACTCTTTTATGTTATACGTCCAGAAGGCCTCCAGGTATGACCAAGTCAACGCGGCCCGCAACGTCCCTCACGCAAGCAGGAGAGGGTAGCGCGCGTGCAGGGAGGCGGGTAAAATCCTTTATAGTGATTATTCTGATATACAAAGTCTGTAATAAATTATGGTAAGACCGTGCTCACGGCGGGTTCTGCCCGTGTCTTAGTGTCTACAATACACAGTGGTGGGCTTTATCAAGGCACTGATGTAGGTAATCTGTGACCAAACCATCTATGTTGCCAGAGTTGTATGATGTGGTGAGGGTTTGTACCATCGGAAACGATGTCGTGCGAGCAATCGCTCAGGATACCATCATTCAATGGGCCAGTTCGCCACAACATCAGCTGATGTGCGCAATGGCTGTGAGTGAAAGGAACAGAAATGGAAAAAAATAAAATACATAACACACTACTTTCGCAAGCCACGACTCCCGGTATGGTTGGAACCGCTGATAGTGCTGGGTAATTAGCCGTGAGCTACACCGTGGTCCGTGAAGACGATCACACCGTAACCCTCGGCCGTAGTGATCAAGTACTCCCTACATGGTACACCACCATATTGTTGGAATTGCAAACCGACGCATGTACGACTTACTATATTTCCGTTTTAGGCAACTCGGCAGAAGCCGACGCGCGCGCAAACTTTCGTCTCCAAGCCTCCACAGGAAACATATGATTACAGCTACTTTTTCGATCACTCCGCTACTATACAGTTCTAAGCCACAGGCAGTTTATCTAGCCTATTCACGATAGTTCGTCTTTTTTTCCCCTCAGTCCTTGTGTTGTTTTCGAGACTGAGGTGAGGCCTTACTTTACGCTTCTTCAACTTGCTTACTGACTGGCATCAGTGCTTTTTTGTCCTTGTTCTTAGGATGTCTTTTTGGTGTTTCTTGTGCAGAAGAACACCTGTGTATATAACTGTTGAACTATCACTACTTGTACTATACTGTATCACTCTCAACCACTGCTTACACATGGTCTGTGCACATGACTAGGTTGTATTAATACTTGCCATCTTGTACTTGATTCAATAACACTTCATGAGGAAATCTGGGCAGAGTAGTGAAGGAGATGAAGACCATTGTGTGAAATAAGTAGGTGTCAAGCCCATAACCGATTGTGGTAACTAGCAAAGCTAGTGCCTGACAGAGAGAGAGCATGTCAATTTTTATCTACTTTAAGGTGCTTGACACACACTTACATATACAATGTATCTTTGACTCCATCTCTTTACTTCATCCTCCCTACCAGTTATTTGAAGAACCAGTATACTGCATGGATTTATCTACTTCATGTCATTCCACTTACTCTTACTCTTTTGGGTCACTCCTTTGTACTTAGAGTTGTGGCTCCTCTTCAACTTGACTTTTGCTATACTATATAGTCTCCCTCTCTTCATTGTCATGCATCAGTGCTTCTGCATACTTGCTGAGTGCTCTCTCTCTATCTCTGTGTACCCTCATCTGTACACCTTGTTGTTCTCTTATCAGATGTTTGGCCTTTGGACAATAATCCTCTGGCTTCTTCCCCTTGTCTTCAAGCCTATCTATACATTGTCATGGTTTACCTACTGTTTGTGACCCTGCCCCTGTTTCATCAGAGCAGAGGGCCAGGAGACCACATCTGTAAGATGATAGATGATGTGTATGAGATAGAGAGTATGCAGAGGAAAGAGAAAGAGCACTCAGCAGTGTGCATAAGTGCTAAGAAGGGGTGACAATACCTGTAAGATGAGAGATGAGGTGTATGAGACAGAGAGTACACAGAGGAAAGAGAAAGAGCACTGCACAGTACAGGTATGTCAGAGAGGAAGAAGAGAGTGGTGGAGCCACTTGTTAGAATGCACAATTGCCAAAATAGTGACTTGGCTTGGGTTTGAACCAAGGTCCTCCCTTACTCTGGGTGGGTGCTCTAACCACTGAGCTACCAGGCCTTGTGTAAGTGAAGTGCTAACAGCATGATGTGGAGCTGTCATGGCTACTGTAGAGTTGTAACTCTGCTACAAAAGTATTGTAGCTCTGTTATGATGATATGTGCTGTGCAGGGCTGAAGGGAAATATCAACCACAACCACAACAATTGCTGGAGGGTGCGAGTTGTAAGGTTCTCTAGACACCAAGGTAAAGAGAGTTAGTAGTTAAGAGTGATAAGTGTGATAGTGCAACATGACTGGGGTGACAAAGGAGACATGACTTGGGCAACAAACAGGTGATATGATATGATAAAGAGAATGCAATGCAAGGGAGAATGCAATAGAGAATGCAATGCAATGGGGACAAGATGCAATGCAATAATAGATGCAACATACAAGGAATGTGCACTTTCTTGATAGTGAGACACATGGAGGGAAGGTCAGAATGTGCTCTTTTGCAAACAGACTCAGATGGGGAGGAGAAGTCAAATCATGGGCAGGGGAGATCTGCTTGTTCTGGCTGATGATGTGCTATCTAAATACAAGTCTAGCTCCAAGGCTGGAGCACAACAGAACACAACAGAAAATTTACAGTGCAGGGTTGATCATAGGGATATTTGAAATGAAGTGGAGTCTGGACATGAGTGAATAAAGTATCATACTATAGTGGATGAGCAAAAGAGGAATAGTGCTGATCACACCAAATGCTGACTTTGTGACTTGTGCCTCCATGGTTACTTTGGCAGGTCTAGACTGCACCTTGGCCTATTCATCCTATCAATCCTGCTCCTTGTTGGCTGAACCCAGTATTGTATTCTGACATCTAAGCAATTGGGTGATTGATGTGACAGTGGATGATTGTCACATGTGGCATGTTACTGTTGCTGTGTTTGCCTGTTGTTGCTGATGGTCATTCTCTGGTGTTATGTGCATGTGGTGCTCATCAATGAAGTGTAGTAGCATATGTACAGGGTCGGGCATTTGACCTTAACTCCAACACCATCCACCTCAGCAGTGTGCATAAGTGCTGAGGTGGTAAGACAACAAAGAGAAGTGGATATAGTGAAGGTGACATAGAGTGTATGAGAAGCCTGAACTATAAAGAAACAGAAAGAGGAAGTCATACAATGTGAGAGTGGTATGATATGAATGAAGTAAATAAAACCATGCAATATGCCTGCCAGTTCATCAAGTAGCCAGTAGCAGATAAGAAGAAAGATAAATGTATTTGATATGTGATGGGTATGAGCAGTGTCTGTAGGCCCTGAAAATCTGATACTTCAGTTGTTCTCTTTCTCCTCATCATGCATACAGTGGACCAGTTTACTGGGAGTTCATCAATAACCTTCTTATTGCAAAACATATACCTGAGTCCTTCAAGGAACTTATCATTCAGATGTTGGACAATCCCGATGTGACTGCCAAGAGGATACAAGGAATCGAGTCAGTATCAATGTAATTATCACATTGAGCTCTTTTTTGTTGTCTTTGGACATGAAAAGCAATTTGCTGATATTATGTGTGTATTTGTCACAGCTTGGCTATCATTGGCACTTCACCAAGTCAGGAGAGGTTCACAAAAGAGAGCTGCCTCCCTTGCACTCAACATGGCTCTGGTGAATAAATATAGATGTCAGCATTAGCATCAATACCAAATGCAATGGCTGTGTCAGGCTACTTTTACTTTCCTCATTTTTCTCTATATTCTCCCTATTTTTCTTATGTTTATATTGTCACAGATCTCCTTATCACTTCTGATCTAGTGAAGCCATCCTTTCAGTATTTCCTTTATCTTGTTTGTCTTTATTGGCTGATGACACATATGTTGTCTGATCTCTGATCAGCCTGATTATGAAGTAGTTATTGTTGATTTCTCTACTATCAGGACACTGGTCCTACTCTTACACACTTTGTACATCTCCATTATTGAAACATGGGCAAAGTGGCAAACAGCAGGTTGAACATCATTGTGTAGAGATAGGGTTGTGAGCCCAGGGGAAGATAAAAGAGCCAAGAGGACAACAGTCCAGAGGGCAAAAGAGACAGCTAGAGAGATAGCTAATGATAGCTGTAAGATAGAGAAGATGTGTACCTGTGAGGCCGATGTTTGCCAGCAAGGTCACACAATGTATGAGAAGGGAAAAAGAGCTAACAAGAGGGATGAGATCACGCTTGTGCAAATGGATATCCCAGATGTATTCAGCTGAAGAGTAATTACGATACAGCTGAAGTATATATACTAAAGAGAACCTGCACACGGACCATGTATGTACTGTAGGGCAGGTGTATCATAAAGGAATGCGCAGCATTCCTGTGAATGATCAATAAGCAGCTTGCACAGCATCAGTAAGGATGCGCAGCATCTGTGGGAAGCTCTGTAAGTGACTGTGAGAATATGTGTCATATATGTATAGTAATTGGGCCGATGACAAAATGGAGATGAGTCATATATAATTGCGATAAGATCTACATAATCTGATAAGATATCTTGTGTAGATCTTGAGTGATAAGGATAAAAGAAATCATAAAATTGAAAAGAAAATAAATGCGTCCTGATAAATACCCCCTCTTTTAGGGTGAGACGACTCAACGAGCATACACAATTCCAGTAGAACTGAATCCTTGTTCTCCTTGACTAGTATCTTCCAATGATTGAACTTCAAGAACATCGGCGATAGAAATATGTTCAAGGATTAACTGAGCAATACGATCACCAGTGTTGACTTTGAAATCTTCAGTGCCGAGGTTTACAATAAGTATTTTCAATGTACCCCTATAGTCTGAATCGATGACACCTGCACCAATGTGGATAGAATTCTTAACAGCCAAACCACTGCGAGGCGCAATACAGCCATAACAATGATCTGGTATAGCTAAGGTGATTTGGGTGTCAACCAATTTTTGACCATGTGAGGGAACAATGGTAGTTTCAGCACTGTAGAGATCTAGTCCAGCGGCATGCTCTGATCCTCTTGTAGGTAATTTCGTGATGTTTGAAAGTCGTTTGACTGGTATTGAACATTTTTGAATAGTACGTATGGTGAGGGGATGTCTTAAATGGAATTCTTTAACCAGCTTCAGTACATCTTTGAGAATGTTTGTGGCTGGTTCCCAGGAATCTTTGTCTTCTGGATAGTTTTTCCATTTGATGAGATATTGGATTTTCCCTTTATTTTTCCTACTATTCAAAATCGTTTCGACTTCATATTGTTCAATACCATCTTTGATAATCAGAGAAGGTGGGGTTTTCACGACTCATTCTGGAATTTTGTTTGGAGTGTAAGGTAATAGTTTTGTGACATGGAAAACTGGATGGATCTTCATCAACTTAGGTAATGTCAATTTGTACACATTATTTGACAATATTTGTTTGATTGGATATGGTCCAAGTCGTTTATGATCCAATTTCTTTGTAGGTCTTCCTGTTTGAATGTTTGTTGCGTCTAGCCAAACTTTGTCTCCAATTGTATATTTGGGCGTTGCTCCTCTGTGAGCGTCATAATACTTCTTCATGTCATCAGCCGCTTTTCTCAGCGCTAATTCTGCATCATCTTTTGTCCTCTTCATTCCTTCCACAAAATTTTCTACCGATTTGATAGTGAACATCTTGCCCAATTCAAAACCCATATGAGGATTTTGTCCAGAGTTGATCATGGATGGAGAGTATTTAGTCAAGGCATTGACTTTGTTATTATAGCAAAATTCTGCCATTGGTAACCAGTTCATCCAGTCTGATTGTCGATGATCAACGAATATTCTGAGATATTGTTCAATCTCTTGATTGATTCGTTCTGTTTGACCATCGGTTTGAGGATGATAGGCTGTGGATAAAGCTGTCTTAATGCCTAGTAGTCAATTTAACTCTTGCATCATTTTGGAAGCAAATTGTGGTCCCTGATCTGATATGATCTTCTCAGGAAGTCCATGATGTTTCCAAATATTATCCCTGAACATTCTTGCTATTCCTTCTGTTGTTATGTCTGATGTTGTTGCCATGATATGTATCATTTTGGAGAACTGATTGACAACCACAAGTATTGAATCATATCCTTGACTTTCAGGTAATTGTGTGATTAGATCCATAGATATGATTTGCCAAGGATTTGACGGTATTTCATTTGGCGTCAGTTCACCTTGTGGTTTCTTTGTGATTGTTTTTGTTCTTTGACAAATATCGCAACTTTTGATGTATTTTCCGACATGCTGCCATTCCTTTCCACCAGAATGTTCTCGATACTAGTTCCAGTGTTCTCCATTGTCCTGGATGTCCTGCGATTGGGGTGTCATGACAGTATTTGATGACTTCTGCTCTGCAACTATTAGGGACCAGGATTTTGTCTTTGAACGTGAGTAATCCTTTTTTATTTTGTCCCCATCCTGCTATAGTAGCTGTTTTGCATTCATCTGCTGACAATTCTGCCCACATTTTGACATCTCCATCTTTCTCTTGCTTGTCTGTGATCTTTTGAAGAAGTGGAATGTTGTTCATCAAAACTGCTTGTATGTGGTTTGGTTTTGTGAAAAATTCTGGTTTGAGCAGTATGACATTCTCATTGTCATGTTCCACCCCCTCTTTATGATCCGCTCATCTTGAGAGGAGATCTGGTTTGGCTGAACTCTTCCCTGGTCTGTGGGAAAGGTGAATGTTGAACCTAGAAAGAAAGAGAGACCATCGAGCCTGGTGATGGTTCAATTTCTGGGCACTCATAAAGTACTCTAGGTTTTTGTGATCCGTGAGGATCTGGACAGGACTATCTGTTCCTTCTAGATAGTGTCTCCATTGTTCCAGTGTGTGTATAACAGCTAACATCTCTTTGTCATAGATATCATAGTTTCTTTCTGCTGGTGATAAACCTTTGCTGATGTACACTACTGGATGCCACTTCTCATCATCCCTCATTTGTGACAAAACTGCGCCTGTAGCATAACCTGAACTATCTGCTTCTACAAGGTAAGGGTGATTGGGTTCAGGAAAAACCAAAACAGGTCTTGAACATAACGCTGTTTTGAGGTTTTCAAATGATTCCTGTTGTTCAGAGTCCCAATGCCATTTTACGTCTTTTTGCAGAAGAGAATTGAGGGGTTTTGCTATATCTGAAAATCCTCTGATAAAATGTCAATAGAAGTTTGTGAAACCTAAGAAGGAGTGGACTTCTGTGACAGAGGTTGGAATAGGCCATTCTGCAATGCCTTGGACTTTGACAGGGTCCATCATGATTTTGTCAAAGGATATTTTTAGTCCAAGGTAGTCGATTTCTGTCTTTTCGAAGTCGCATTTTTCTGGTTTCAGATATAACTTGTTATCGCATAATATCTTCAACACTTCTTCTACTATGATCCTGTGTTCTTCAATCGTCGCTGTGAAGATAAGGATATCATCCATATAGACCACTACTTTTCCTCTTGCTATCAACTCTTGGAAGAGATGATTCATCATTGTTTGAAACATATCAGGACTATTGGTAAGCCAGAAAAACATAACAAGAGGTTTGTATAATCCTTGATTTGTGATGAAGGCAGCCTTCCATTCATCTCCTTCTTTGATACGAACATTGTTATAACCCCATCTGATGTTGAGTTTGGTGAAGTATTTGGCCCCTTTGAGTTTATCAATCAATTCTGAGATGAGTGGTAATGGGTAGGAATTTTTGATCGTAATCTCATTGAGATGTCGATAATCTTGGATCAGACATAGTTCTCCTGATTTCTTTTTGAAATAGAAAAATGGAGAGGCCATAGGTGACTTGGAAGGTCTGATTCGTCCTGATTTCAAGTTTTCTTTGAAAAACTTCTCCAACTCTTTTTGTTTGGTAAACAAAAGATTGTAGATTTTTCCCATGTGCATTTTCACGTTTGGTTTTAATTCGATTGCATGATCCCAGGTTTGTTTGGGAGGTAGCTCATCAAATGATTCTTTTGCAAAGACTGATTTAAAACCATGGTATGCTTTGGGTACTATGTCTTCAAAAGACTTCTTGATCTTTCATTTCTCCGCTTCTATTGCAAGATCCTGAGATATGTTTGATATTGATGCTTCTAATTCAGGATCTCCGACCATGATGCATAGTACTTTGTCTTCTTTTCCTATAGCATCTTCTTCTTCATCATCGACTTCTTTCAACTGAGGAACTTCCTTCTTCTTCTGTTTGTGTTCCTTTCATTCTGCAACTACTCTGACATGGCACCTTCATGGACATCTCGTGAATTTCACTTTCCCTGTTTCCCAATCTATTTCTGGATTGTGGATTTTTAGCCATGTTTCTCCAAGGATTAAGTTGACTTTTCCTAATCCAGTAACACAGAACATAGTTCTTTCTGTGTGATTTTGAATTTTGACTATTAAATCCACTGTTTCTTTGATAGAACCTCGTTCATTTCTTGTTCCATTGACATTATAGACAGGGATGGTGATTGGGAGTTTCTTTGTGACTAGATGATTATTTTTAACAAATTCTTTGTCTATGTAACAGGTTGTTGCTCCTGAATCTACCAAGGCTTGAATAGTAATCACTTGTCCATTGTCTGGTTTCTTGACCTCTAGTTCTATCATGGGTAATTCTGTTCGTGTTCCCATGATAACGTGCTTTTCTTTTTCTAGAGAGGGCATACTCTCTGATGTCTTCTTTTCAGTCTTTTCTTCTGATGCAATGTGATTAAATATTTCAATTGGATCACATACATTGGCATGGTCAACAGTGCCATCATCAGGAGTAAGTACTGAAAAACGATTGGACGATGTAGCGACATCTACTACTCATCCTTTCCAAAACCTGCTTCTTTAGTGATCTTCTTTATTGCTTCGTCATTCAACATCTGCGCAAATTCTTCCGTGGTCATGCCCCTAATCTGCTCATGAATGGTATGTAATTTCTCCTTCTTCTTCTGAGGACAATCGTGCAATATATGCCCTTTTTCTCTGCAATTGAAGCAGATGATTTCACAACGTCTCTGCACACGATCTACATCCATCGGTACTGTCTCATTGCTAGCTTTGTGGCCTGTTCCAGAAGGATTAGCGACATTGCTTTGAGTGTTAGCATTTCGGTTGTATCTAGGTCCCCAGCTTGAGGATCCCCTGTCTGCAACCAATTGCTTGAACTCACACATATGCCGATCCATACTCTGTGCCATTTGCTGCCATGATAAGTATGTGGAAGGAGGAGGATTGATGTTGTAAATTCTTTGTAGAAGATCTACATTTAATCCTCTTTTGTAGCAGTTGATGAGTGCTTCTTCATCATATTTTGTTTTTGCTGCTACTAGAAGAAATTCTGTGGTGAATTCTTCTGCTGTTTTTCCTCCTTGTCATAGTTTGTGTAATTGCTGCTGTGCCATCTGTGCTTCATCTGGATCACCGAATTGCGCTCACAATTTCATGTTGAAGTCCATCCAGTTGGTGAAAGGTTCTGGATATAAGGGATTATTAGGGTGGACTTCATGTAATCGCTGTTTTGCAACTATGAGGTTTCTCCAGGCTTCTGCGCTTCCTCCTATCATATATGATAGGGCATATGTAATTCTGTTGCTGTCTGTCCATGTTTTGTTTGCTGCAAATACAAGAAATAATTCTTGTATGAAAGAATCAAGTTTGTCGCGCTTCCCTGAGTATGGAGTAGGTGACAAAACTTTTACCTGGTGTTGGGCAAACATGTGGCCTGTGTGGGTGGCAGTGAGGCCAGAGGTATTTGTCGAAAGTGGCATTTGGGTTTGGGGGGCGGATAGCATTGATGTTATTTTGGCCAAGGATTTGGTGATCTCGACCAATGCATTCCCCATTTCCAACTGGTGAGTTTGTTGTTGTTGTTGTGCCAATTTCGACTGCTCTATCTCGTGTCTCATTATCTCCAAGGTATCATCCAGATCCACTATCCAAGTTGCCATGGGTGTTATTCGGTCGTCGTCCATTCTTTCTTCTGAGGAGTCTGGTATTATCGATGCTGGTTCTCGTGCTTGCCAATTTGATGGACTGCTCATCTGATGACTTCTCCCCTAAAGATGAATTGTTGGGGGAGTGAATTATAATATGGGCTGGTTCTTTCCCAGTAGTGAGGAAAGAAATGCCACGGGAATTCTTCAGGATGAGTGGTGTAGTATGGGTTATGGAGCTTGAAGAACCAGATGGCCTGTTGTCAGCAATATTCGAATGCATTGCCATAAAAGTGGATGAGGGCTTGGGAGGTGTGTGGTCATGTGGGTGGAGGTAGAGGAGAGGTAAGTCTGGTGTATGATTTGCCCAACCTAGTCCTCTTTTCCGAGTGAAGTATTCTTGGAATGGTGAAAGTAAAACTGCACGAAGTGAAAACTCTTTGTTCCTTTTTCAAGGGAACAAGCCTTTCAAATGCAGAGCGGAAGTGGAAGTAAAGTAGTCGTACTAAGTATCTGAACTACTACGAAAGAGATTCTGTTATAGTAAAAATTATAGTATCTCTGGTCCAAACGGTTGTCAGAGAGATCTTTGATGCCCCACTAATTGGTAGACACCCTAGCACTGCTCACTGAGGCAATGTATGGCCAGGCGCTGCAGTTGAACTATGAAGAAATTCGAGAACTATAACAATTACAACACTCCCTTGAGTGAGGAGGGAGGGGAGTAGTGGTGTGGAGAGGGGAGTAGTGTGTGTGAGGTTGCAATAGGAGGAGAGCTGAATACAATTGTGAGGCTGACATTTGCCAGCAAGGTCACACAATGTATGAGAAGGGAAAAAGAGCTAACAAGAGGGATGAGATCATGCTTGTGCAAACAGATATCCCAGATGTATTCAGCTGAAGAGTAATTACGATACAGCTGAAGTATATATACAAAAGAGAACCTGTGCATGGACCATGTATGTACTGTAGGGCAGGTGTATCATAAAGGAATGCACAGCATTTCTGTGAATGATCAATAAGCAACTTGCACAGCATCAGTAAGGATGTGCAGCATCTGTGGGAAGCTCTGTAAGTGACTGTGAGAATATGTGTCATATATGTATAGTAATTGGGCTGATGATGAAATGGAGATGAGTCATATATAATTGCGATAAGATCTACATAATCTGATAAGATATCTTGTGTAGATCTTGAGTGATAAGGATAAAAGAAATCATAAAATTGAAAAGAAAATAAATGCATCCTGACAGTACCAGAGGGTAGAGGGTACACAGAAGAGAGAAAGAGCTGCATAGAGCAGGTATGTCAGAAGAGAACTCAGAGAGTAGAAGAGATACTCACCTCAGCACATGCAGAAGTGCTGAGGTGAGAAGATGATGAGGTAAAGAAGATATAGTGAGGGAAAAATAGAGTTAGAGAGGAGCCCAAACTGTAAAGGTAGAAAGAGATAAGGATATGGAAGTATGTCCAGCATCTTAAGATAGGTAAAAATCAACATCCATGACATCTCTTTTATCTCATGTTCTCTACTGGCTACATACTGAGCTGGTATATCACATGGATTTATTTACTTCATGTCATCCCACTTTCTTTTTCCCTTTTAGGTCATCTCTTTGTTCTTCATAGTTAAAGCTCCTCTACAACCTTTTCTCACTTTACTATATCTACTTCTCTCTTTTATTGTACCACCTCAGCACTCTTGCATTCTTGCTGGGGTGAGT
>QLPN01000688.1:0-16205 GCA_003314395.1 Albatrellus ellisii
AGGTTCCCAAGAATTTTCCTCTGCAGGGTAGTCCTTCCATTTGACCAGATATTGAACCTTACCACGAGAGAGGTGACTATTGAGTATTTCTTCGACTTCATATTCTTCAACACCATTTTTGATGATAGGAGGAGGGGGAGGATGAATTTCTCGTTTGACAATGACATCTTTGACAAAAGGACAAATTTTGATGACATGGAAAACTGGATGAATCTTCATTGTCTTGGGGAGTTTGAGATGGTATGTATTATTTGAAAGTACTTCAAGTACTTTGTATGGTCCAAGATGTTTGTGATCCAATTTCTTCATTGGTCTACCAGTGTCGATATTAGTGGCTTTGAGCCAAACTTTATCTCCAATGGCATAGACCAGAGTTTTGCCTCTATGTTCATCATAAAACTTCTTCATATCATCTGCTGCCTTCTTCAATGATACTTCTGCTTCTTCACTGATACGTTTGAGCCCTGCTACAAAGTTGTCCACTGAATCAATCTTGGTAGACATATGAGGTTCATGGCCCATTCGTGGATCTTGTCCATAATTCAGCATGAATGGTGAACATTTTGTAGCTGAATGGACACAATTATTGTAAGCAAATTCAGCCATAGGCAACCAGCTTGCCCAGTCATTTTGTTGATAATTAATGAAAATGCAGAAATATTGTTCAATTTCTTGATTTATCTGCTCTGTTTGTCCATCTGTCTGAGGATGATAAGCTGTAGACATAGCTGTTTGAATCCCCAATAAACAATTTAATTCGCACATGACTTGTGATGCAAATTGAGGTCCTCTGTCCAATAATACCTTCTCTGGAAGACCATGATGTTTCCAAACATGATCTCTCATAAGGTGTGCGACTCCTTCTGCTGTGACTGTTTCTGTTGTTGGAATAGCATGAATCATTTTGGTGAAACGATCCACAACCATGAGAATAGAGTCATTGCCTTGGCTTTCAGGCAACTTGACGATGAGATCTGTAGAGATGATCTGCCAAGGATGTGAAGGGATTTTGTTAGGTGTTAACTCTCCTTGTGGTTTTGTAGGGAAAGTCTTTGTGCTTTGGCATAAATCACATCCTTTAACATATTTCTCCACATATGACACCATGTTTGGGAACCAGAAATGTTGTTGAACCATTTCTAAGGTTTTCTTGTAGCCTGGATGTCCTGCTAGAGGTGAATCATGGCAGGTCTTCATTAATTCAGTGTACATCATTTCTGGGACATAGAGTTTCCCATCATAGAAGAGTGTCTTCTTATCATCTTCACTCCATCATGCGAATACTGCAGTTTTCCTCAAGTCTGCATCCAACTTGTCCCAAACTTTGTAGTCGTGATCTTCTTTCTGCGCATCCATAATTTTCTTCAAGATGGGAGGGCTGAGAGCTGCAAGGGAAATTTTGTGTTTGAAAAATTCTGGCTTGAGCAAGATGACATTCTTGTTGTCATCTTCTACCCCCTTCTTATGGTCTGAATGTCTCAAGAGGAGATCAGGGCAAACATTGGTAGAGCCTGGTTTGTGAACCATATCAATCTGGAAACAGGACAAATAAAGAGACCAACAAGCTTGATGACAGTTGAGTTTCTGGGCCATCATGAAGTATTCCAAGTTCTTGTGGTCAGTGATGACTTGAACAGGATGGATGGAACCTTCAAGGTAATGATGCCATGCTTCTAAGGTGCGAATGATGGCCAACATCTCCTTGTCATATATGTCATAGTTGCGCTCAGCAGGCGACAAACCCTTACTGAGGTAAGCAACAGGGTGCCACTTGTTATCCTGTTGAAGCTGTGAAAGAACTGCACCAGTAGCATATCCAGAACTATCTGCTTCAACTCTGAACAGATACTGCTCATCTGGGAACACCAAAACTGGTTTGGAACACACAGCATCTTGTAAACAAGTGAACGCCAACTGCTGTTCATCATTCCAATGCCACTTGACATCCTTCTGCATAAGTTTATTCAAGGGTTTAGCAATATTGGAAAACCCAAGAATAAAATGGTGATAGAAGTTGCAAAAGCCCAAAAATGAGCAGACATTATGAAGGTTCTGTGGAATTGGCCAGTCTTTGATACCCTGTACCTTGACTGGATCCATAGCAATCTTGTCAAAGGAAATCTTCAAGCCAAGGAAGTTTATTGACGTTTGTTCAAACTTGCATTTCTGTGGTTTGAGGTAAAGCTTGTTATCTGTGAGTGTTTGAAGGACTTCCTGTGTGACCTTCTGATGTTCCTCCAAGGTTGCTGTAAAAATCAAAATATCATCCATGTAAACCACCACAACTCCATGAGAAATAAGACCATAGAACAAGTGGTTCATCATAGTTTGGAAGGTGGCAGGGCTGTTGCAAAGACCAAAGAACATGACAAGGGGTTCAAATAGACCCTTGTTAGTGACAAAGGCAGCCTTCCATTCATCACCATCTTTGATCGTGACATTGTTATAGCCCCAACGAACATCCATCTTGGTAAAGTATTGCACTCCACAAAGATGATCAATCAATTCCAAGATAAGGGGAAGTGGATAGCTATTTTTGATTGTCATGTCATTGAGTTTGCAATAATCTTGAACAGGTTGAAGATCTCCAGATTTCTTTTTGATGAAAAAGAAGGGTGATGCCATAGGAGATTTTGAAGGATGAATACGACCACTCTTGAGATTCTCTTCAATAAACAACTCCAACTGTTTCTGTTTGTCCAAAGAAAGATTGTAAACTTTGCCAGCCAATGGTTTTGCACCTGGTTTAAGTTCAATAGCATGATCCCAAGGACGTCTTGGAGGGAGAGAATCAAAAGCTTCTTTGTCAAATACCTGTTTGAAATGGTGATAAGCCTTGGGTACAATATCTTCAAAATTCTTCTTCAACTTCTTCTTTTCTGCTTTGATAGCAAGATCTTGGCTAATATTTTGAATGGATGCCTCCATTTCCTTCTGATCAACCATGACCATCAATATCCAATCTCCTTCTTCTTCAGCTGCTATCCTTTCTTTGGCTTCTTGATGTATAGTTCAATTTTGCTGCTTCATCAGCTTTTTGTTTGACTTCCAAACTTGTCTATCGGCCTTGAGATGTACTTCACATCTGTGAGGGCATCTAGTGAAATGTATTTTTCCCTGTAACCAATTGATTTCAGGGTTATGTATTTTCAACCATGATTCACCAACAAGAACATTTTTTTTGCCCAAATTGCAGACTGCAAAAGTAGCATGTTCAGTATGGCCATCAATAGTCATGATGAAGTCAATCATCTCTTCAATAGATCCTCCTTGATTGAGCAATCCATCAACATTGTAAATGGGAATGGGTCTTGCCAATTTTTTTGTGTTTAAGTTGTTTTTCTTGATGAATTCTTTGTTGACATATAGTCCTGTGGCTCCTGAATCAAGGAGAGCATCAACTTCTAGAATGGCTCCAGTATCCACTGTCTTGATTTTGAGTTTCATTTCAGGGAAGCTGGTGATGTCAAATATTGCTCCTCAAATATATTCCTTTTTCTTGACAGGGGGAATAACCTGTTGCACTTGAGGCTTCACTTCAGACTGAGAGCAAGATGGAACAATGTGTGTTAAATAGATTTGAGTACAAGCATTGAGACGATCAACATCTGTATCATCAGTCTGAAGCATAGAAAACCTATTATAGGACAGTGAACTCATGCTCAGTTCCCATCCAACCCAAAACCCGACTGCTGTGCTCCACTCTTTGAGCCATTTGGATCATTCAATCTAAGACCACGTGCCTGAAACTCCTTCTGCATCTCAGCCAAGAAGTCTGCCTCATTCAGTGCATGCATCTCCTGAAGGGTCTTCACATTCCCCCTTTGCTGTTGTTGTTGTTGCCCTTGTGGGCATCTTGGCTCTGGACATTCTCTAGTGAAATGTCCTTCTTTGCCACAATTGAAGCATAATCAAGGGTGTGGTCCTTGAGCTCTATCAACATCCATGGGTTCTCCTGGAAATGCCACTGTTGTAGTAAATTGACAAGGGATGAAATTGCACTGCTGTTGCCCCTGTTGTTGTCTGTACTGCTGCTGTTGCATTTGCCTCCATCCCCAAGTTGATTCGAAATTTTGCATATCCTGATATGCATATGCCCTGACTCTTGCTCATCTAATCCATCCTTCTAGATCACCAGGGAGGGGTGTTTTGACATAACAGGATTGGAGGAGGGGACAATTCATCCCTTTCTTGAACAATGTGCATAATGTGCCATCATTATATCCAGACACTGTTTTGTATAAGAGGAATTCAGTGATATATTCCTCTATGTGACGATTTCCCTGTGAAATGGTTGTTAGTTTCTGCTGTGCTGTTTGCTCTTCATTATGATCTCCAAAAGTGATCTTCATCATTGTTAGGAGTTCATCGAAATTCTTGAATGGCTTGTCATGCTTGTGAGGCTCTACTCTGTAAGCCTCCATATCTCGCAAGACCCCTTTCTTCCATTCTTCTGCATATCCTTCTTTGATATATGACAATATAACCATCACCTTGTCTTTGTCTTTATATTCTGGGTGTGCTCAGAGAACAAGGTAGATTTGATCCAAAAAGGATTGGAATTTCTTTTTGTCACCATCAAAAGGAGTTGGTTCTGTGATGTGAACCTTGGGAAGGTGGACATGGGGTGGGAGGCCTGTTCCTACTCCTGAAGAGGAACCTCCTTCTCCTGATGCTAGGCATGTCATCAGGTTTGTCATCATTTCTTGTTGTTGTATCAGCAACTTCTGCTGATTCTCAATTATCCTCATCATCTCTGCAAAAGTCAGTGTTTTGTGCTCTCGATCCATAAGAGCAGATGGAACAGATGGAGGTACTAGAGTTGCTGCTAAGGCTGTACCAAGACTGTCGATTTCAGATTCTAAGTGCTGTGATGTCGATGGTTCTTGATCTCCTAAGTTTGCAAATCAATTCCTTGAGTGAGATTCTGGCTCTTCGCTGTCCTCTCTGTGTGTTGGTGGAGATGGTTGTCTCCAGGCCCAAGCATTCCACTGGTTGTCTTGTGACAGTTTGACCGATGATTTGTCTGATTACTTCTATGAGAGTTCCAGTGCTTCTATAGTTGAGCAATGTGAAGTCAATGGCATGCTCAGTCATAAAACAGAAGCACTATATTCTTCAATAGAATGCATGGATGATAAGACAGACAAACAAGAAAACAACAAAGATCTTGAAAAGTGATATGTCTACTTTAGTATGTAGATGTTTGCAGGCCCTCTGCAATGTAAGAAGTGAAGTGATGATGTGGATTGATGTGGAAAGCACAATCGGGGTTAGCTCCTAATTCTAGGAGGACTGGGGGAGGGACGAGAGAGGGATCATTGTAGTACTGATAAAGCAGTGATCTGAAAAGGAGAGGGGGGTATTTAATATGATACCTCCTGTCCTGATTTTTCCACTGCTCTGGTATTGGATCTGGAAATATCCAGAAGGGGAACTGTTTGTAGTTTGTCGCAGGTTCATTGCAACATTGAATGATAATGCATGCATGCCAAGCAAGAAGGTGACAACAGAGATGGAGGTGGGTGGTGGAAGGGTGTGTGACAGGGAGTGAGTAGAAGTTAATGTTTAGACCTTTGTCTAAAAGGCGCTCTGTCCTGGAGCAAGTGTGGGGGGGATGAGGGTGGTGTGTAGAAGGGGTGGGTGGTCCCTGAGCTGTTAGAAGACCCACCAAGTTCCCAGGAATCAGCGTGTTGTATGAGGTCCTCCCAGAATGTCCACGATTGCATATCAATTGCTTGACTCCAAGTGTCCACCACATGCATGCTGTGGAGGATGTCACTGGGTGCAAGGTGGAGGTGTAAGGAGTGAACACTATAACAATCCACAACAATTTGGAGGGTGGAGGAAGGTGAGCAAGGGACATATACTTTAGTCCACAGGCTACAGATACACTCACTCTTGTGTTTCTGCCACTTGCAGTGTTGACAGAAATGGAGAGGGCGAGGGAAGAAAAGTTGGCAATGAAAACGCTTCTGTTCACACTTGGGTTTGTGAATGAAGCCTATGGTGTAAAAAGGGTTGCAGATGAATTGGTGGTGGAAACACCTGTCTGCAGGAAGGGGAGGGAGTTCTGATCAATTGTGAGGCCAATGCTAAGCTGAAGCCAAACAATTGAGGAAAGACTAAAACAAAAAGGACAATTGTGCTTAAGCTAGTGGATATCCCAGATATATTAGTGTATAGTAGAAGAGGAGAGAAAAGAGTACTGTACCTAGTGGATATCCCAGATAATCAGAACTGGGGAATAAACTGCTTGGAGTCCTATGTATATATAGTACCCTAGAGCGTGCACAGACCATGCAGTACAGTATAGGGCCAGAGAATGAGAAAGTAAAGTAATGATGTCATATTTAATAATAGAGAGGATGCGTCAGTGCTGACTGAGGCTCCACAGCAACTGTGAGAGTGATTGGTGATACTCCACAGCAGGTGTGAGAAGGATTGGTGAGCATGCGCAGTAAGGGTGAGAAAAGGAAGTATAGCTAAAAATAGATCAGGCCGATTAGAGATCAGATGACATGTGCATCATCAGCCAATAAAGACAAAGAGAAAGAGTGCATGACTGTGGGAATCACTTTGATAGATCAGGAGCAATTGTAAGATCTATGATGATGGAAATATAAGAAAATAGAGGAAAATGAGGAGAAAAATAGAGAAAATAATAGCGGTCTGACAATTTGCCAGCCCACACAAAAGAGCAAATGCATACTGTTTCTAGCACTTGTGTCCTGGCTGACCATGTGTGCTGCATCTGACAGATTCATCTGCCCATACACAGAGGTGTTTGGTGAGTCGCTCTGCTGATGTGTCATTTATCTCCCACTCACTCATCTCCATGCAATAGGCACTGCCTCTATTATTGTAAGTCCCTGCCCCACACTGCATGCTCCCATGCTGATGCTCATTCACATGTTCTCTTCATAGTGGGGTGTTATTGGACCAGCCCACTGGGTGATTTCCCATGAGCATATAGAAGTGCTAGATGGACTCTAGATCTAAATTTTTGAGTCCTGCTCATGAACTTTCAAATTGTGGAGCTCCCCTTTAAATTATATAAGACATATCAACTCTAAATCAATAACAATAGAATTCTAGATTGTTAGACTGCCTCATTTGAGGTAATACACTATGAATACCATGGATGATGACAGCCATGGCTTGCTGCAATCTCTGGCCAATGATGATGATCTCCATGAAGAGGAGTTGTTCAATACAACAGCATTTGTGTGCCAGCAAGAGCAAATGGGCCTTCATAACCACAATGGGTATTGATGTTGAAACCTTCAAGTTTATCCTTGGCTGTGGATCCTGAGCCACTTGGTATTCACTATCTATCCCTCACTCTGATGTCTCCCAATGAGGTCACCCATGTCTCATATGACACTTGCTTGATGTGGCAGGTTCACTGGGACTACCTAGCTGCATCTCCTGCCATGTGTGTCTGCACTTGCATTCCCATACTGCAACTCTGTTGAAGATGAAGGTCAAATACCCAACCATGTGCTTATGAGCTAAACTCCCCTGTCTATCTTTCCTAGATCAGAACTAGCCATAGTGCAGCTTCACATTGTGTTAAAAGTGCTTCAGCTAACTAAGACCTGGTAGCTCAGTGGTTAGAGCACCCACCCAGAGTAAGGGAGGTCCTTGGTTTGAACCCAAGCCAAGTCACTATTTTGGCACTGGTGCTTTTCAACAAACTCTCCCACTATCCCACTCAGCACAGCTGACTTATCATCCCTGTGCTGCCCTCCATGCATATGAGCTTCTCACAGCCACCACAGTCATTCATCCCCCTGGCCACCACACAGCCACCAACACAGCCACTGATGATGGCACTGCAGCAGGTTCTGCAGCCACAGGTTGTGCCCATGCCACCCCCTGCACTTTTGCTTTTGGTGCAGAGCAAGATGCTCCACTGGCAGCCCATGCATGTGCACCATATAGGCATGGCAGCTGCATCTGCCACATCCTCATGTACCTACCTGTTGAGCATGTAAATTACTGAGCCATATGCAAACTTCCAGCAGGTTTGAGCATCTTGCATATGTCAAAGTGTATAGAACAGAATTTTGAGGGTAAATGACAAATAGTATGAGACAGTGGTAGGAATGAGATCTCATGCATGGTTGAGTTCAGATAGTGAAGTACAAGGCCTCTGAACCCAGTGGGGCAAGGGTATGTAGGATGGTGAGGGCATTGGCAGTGATGGGTATACTGTGGCACTGCTCAAGGGTAGTGACAACATGGACATTGGCCTGGAAGAGGTGTGCTAGGACTTGTGTGTTGGAGATCAGGTGTGGCATGGTCCATGCTTATGTGATCTTGCAGCATGGGTGCAGTGCAGATGCAGGGTCTAGGCACATAAAAATTGGTTACTTTGTTTTGTACACCTTTCTGTGATTGCCCTACCTTTCACCCCCACCCCCCTAAAACAAACATGCCATTTTGCAAGTATTTGACCATTCAATTCAATATTGTGTGATGTACATAGCACCACAGCAAAGAATTCTGCAAGGGCTGACATTTATTGAGCCATAATTCTGGGTCTCAGCATCTTGGCAAAACAATCTAGAGTACCAATTTCAAGCTCACAGGATCTGAAGGGGGGGGTGTACCCCCCCTCAGATTTCAAGTTCAGAGACCCCCACTGGCTCTAAACTGGATTATAAAGCCTCAGCTACCATCAGCTTCTTGGCCATTTATGTCTAGAGTCCATTAGATGCTTCTAGAACCTCACAGGAAGTCACTCAATACCCATTGTGGTAATGAAGGCCCATTTGCTCTTGCTGGCACATAAATACCACAATATTGAACAACTCCTCTTCATGGAGATCATCATTGGCCAGAGATTGCAGCAAGAAATGGCTGTCATCATCATAGTGCTAAGAGCGGCCTATTGGATGGTCTTAGGGAAGGTCTATATTGATACTCCTGGTAACCGGAGATTGAATACATGTTTGATGCACGTAATAGAAGTTCTTGATGACAAGGAGGATTGGGATCAACGAGATAGAAATGAGGATGATTCCTCCAATGACGATGTGAGGATCCAACGTAATGAGGTTTAGGGACGCTTTGGAGTGGCTTAGAGATTGTAGACTTTAGTTCTTAGGTTAAGAAGGTGGGTTTGCAGCAAGTATAGATCAAGCGCAGTATAGGAGAATCCCTAGATTGTGAAGTTGACAAGACTGGGGTTTAAGACTGCCAGTCTGTCAACTATTTATACAAACTGGAGATCTAACTATAGTATAGTTGTGCAGTATTGTGCAGTAAGTAAACGATAATGCACAGTAATGTGCAGTAGGTACATGTCCATGTGATATAAGTGGCTCAGCCACAAACACGAAATGAACATGAGATATACAAAGGTAAATAACGATGAGAAAAGGGAGTCCTTGCTAATTGTATAGTAATAGTCCTTAGCAAGTAAATGTTATAATAAATAAAGAAAGATAAAGAGAAAAAAGATAAGTCTAATATAGTACTTGGAGCTAAGCTCACACTTAAGTATGTAAATACTTAAGTACTATAAAAGAGAAAGAAAAGATAAGTCCTTACTAAGTAAAGTGGAGCTAAGCTCACACTTGTAGTGATAATACTACACTTTACTAGTAAGTAAGATAAAGAAACAAAAAACAAAAAACAAAAACAAAACCATTACAAGGTGCCAAAGCAAGTGCCTCATAACACATAGTGTATTATTTAAAATGGGGCAGTCTAACAATCCACAATTCTATTGATATTGATTTAGAGTTGATATGTCTTATACAATTTAAAGGGGAATTCTACAATTTGAAAGTTCATGGGCAGGACTTAAACATTTAGATCAGAGTCCATTGAGCACTTCTAGATGCTCATGGGAAGTCACCCACTAGTTCCCCAAAGGCTAGACCTACTAGTAAGGCCTCATTATTCCCCATGCTATCTAGATGCTGAGGCACTGCTCCCAGTGTGCTGCAGTTCTTCTTCCTTATTGGCTTCCTACTGATTATCCAGTGGCTCATTCAGAAGAAATGGAACAGCTTGATGATCAAATACATCAAGTAAGAGTGCCTTTCTAGATTCCATTTTCGTTAGAGTATTCCTGACATGCCAATGTGCTGTTACAAGGTACTTGCTTAGGCACCTTATAACAGTTTTTCTTTTTCTTTTTATTTTATCTTACTTATGAGTAAAGTGTAGTATTATTACTACAAGTGTGAGCTTAGCTCCACTTTACTTAGTAATGACTCATATTTTCTTTCTCTTTCATAGTACTTAAGTATTTACATACTTAAGTGTGAGCTTAGCTCCAGGTACTACACTAGACTTATCTTTTTCTCTTTATATTTCTTTATTTATTACAACTTTTTACTTGCTAAGGACTATTATTATACAATTAGCAAGGACTCCTGTTTCTCACTTCTTATTTACCTTTGTTTATCTCTTGTTCATTTTGTGCTTGTGGCTAAGTCACATTACTTACACAATGGATGTGATTTACTGTGCAATACTGCACTACTTAGAACTCTAGTTTAGTATAAATAGTTGACAGACTGGTGGTCTTAAACCCCAGTCTTGTCAACTTCACAATCTAGGGATTCTCCTATACTGTGCTTGACCTAAACTCACCTTCATCTTGCTTCACTCTAAAGAACTAAGTCTAAGAACTCTAAGTCACTCTAAATGTCACTCAGACTTCCTATACTCATTACCCTAGATCCTCATTTGGTCATTGGTGGAATAATTCTCATCACTATCTCATCAATTCCTCTCTTCATTGTCATCAGGAACAGTTATTACATCTATCAAACATGTATCAATCATTTTGTTACCAGGGGTATTATCATATCAGACCTTCCCTAAGACTGTCCAATAGGCCACTCTTAGCATGTGCCAGTTTCCCCATCATCTTCTCTGGTGTGTGGTTGATCCCATATGGGATGCCAATTGTTTATGTGCCCTGGGTCATCATGTGCCTCATCTTCAACTACATCATTTGCAGGCACCACTTCAGATGGCAGTTCAAGTACAACTGTGCATCCCTCTCTGTGTTTCCTGCACTGCTGCTACTGCTGCTGCTACTGCTGACTGTGTGACATGCAGATGTACACCCCATGGGCCCCAATGTGGTCTACACAATTGGCACTATTGTTATCTTCTTCTGATGCATCCCCCCTCCAAGCCCATGCACTCACTGCAATGCCATGCACTGCAGCCTGCAATACCTACAGAATGACAACATTGTGCTCAACACAATCCAAGCATGGTGGATTATGTCCTTTTTTCTTTTTGGGTGTGGGATAGGGAATGTTGAATGTGTGTGGGTGATGCAGGTAACACCATGCACACCATGATGGCAGATGTGCTCGGCATGCCACTCAAGGTGCTGCCCCCAGGGGAGATGTTTGAGTGCATCCTTGGTTTCACACTCCTTTCCACCTGCTGAAACCCCTGCAAGCCCACTGCCTATTGACATGGTAAAAAAAAAACAAATAGTAAAATCTGGACACACAAAAGAGTCTATGTCCTTGTTTCCCTCCCCCAACTTAATGAATACAATGTGCCATGTCCACCTCTCCCCTCTGTTCTAATGTTTTTCAACTACTTGATGTAATCTGTGTATAATTATAGTGTGGCAATGGTATTTTCTCAGTTTGCAGTTCTGGTGATCAGGGTCTTGTGGAGTTTCTGAATTGGGTGTGTGCTTGGGGAAGTGGAGGACCACCAATTATAGGTGGCCAATGGCCATCCAGACAGTGGGTGACTTCCCATGAGGATTTAGAAGCTCTAGATGGACTTTAGATCTATAATTTCAGGTCCCATTTGTGAACTCAAAAATTATGGAGTGCCTCTCTAGATCATATAAGACATGTCAACTCTAAATCAATAACAATATAATTCTAGATCATTAGACTGCCCCATTTGAAATAATACACTATGAATACCATGGATGACAATAGCCATGGCCACTTTCCTCCTTACAGGGACCTTGTTGAGACAGCAAGAAAGGGCTGAGTGTTGCCACCTCTGTTGTTTATACCTCCTGCACCAAAATTGTCAGGATCGTCAAGCCTATGGCAGACATCTGTAGCACAAGACCACTGAATCCTGATGTATCCCTGCTCTCCTTTGGAGAGGCTTACTGGGAGCTGCCTTGGATCTAGGCCAAGGGATGAGAGGACTCAGCCATAGAAGAAGGGGATGAACCAGCTGTAACAAGCTGGGGTCTATTCGTCTAGCTACCTATCTACTTATAGTACTAGATCGTGCGCATGGACCAGGCACAGTACTTAAGGGCAGGTCTACAGTAACTAGATGCACAGCAAGTGTGTGAGTACTGCTGACAGATGTGCAGCATCTGTGGGAACAACCCCGAGAAGACTGAAATGACAGTAAGTAAGATATCTAACAAGATAAGATGTAAAAGATAATATGAAGATCTTATCTTATCAGATGATCTCAAGAGAAACAGAAAAGAAATAATAATGGTAGGGAATAAAGTCAGCGGTAGGAGTCTGACAAAAATCCCATGCCCAACCCACATCATGCACACCATGGCAGTATTTGTGTGCCAAAAAGAGCAAACAGGCCTTCATTACCAGAATGGGTATTGATGTTGAAACCTTCAAATTTATTCTTGACTGTGGATTCTCAGCCAATTGGCATTCACTACATATCCCTCACTCTGATGTCCCCAAATCAGGTCACCCATGTCTCATATGATGCTTGCTTGATGCAGCAGGTGCACTGGGCCTTGTATATCACTATCTGAACTCAACCATGTATGAGATCTCACCCCAACAAATCATTGCTCTCATTCCTATCACTATTTATCATTCACCCTCAAAATTCTGTTGTATTCACTTTGACAAATGCAAGATGCACAAATCTCTTGGCCTACAGAGAGCTGTATGAAGCAGTTCTCAAAATGGATATGTGAGCATCACCCAAGGCTCTGGGGTGCATTTGGATTTATTGATGGGCTCAAGCTGCCAGTTTAAGAATCCTCCAACCCAGAAATGGAGAATGAAACCTATAATGGGTGGCTCCATGAGCACTTTATCAACTCTATCATGGTGTTTAGGCCAGATGGTGTGTTATATTTTCAATATTTTCCCCTACATCACTTTAATCACCCCAATCCTACACTAGGTATTGTCATAGCATGCAGGCTGAATGCCCCAGGAAGCCAGTGTGACTCAAAGGTTGCCCAACCTGTTGAACTCTCACACCATTGTTCTCCTCTGGCATCCACACCCCACACCTAGCTTAGTCAGTGTGGTCTGTGTACTTGGTGCATTAGCATAAAGAGTCATAGTACAGTGCTGCATAATAACAAGTGGACATTCTCCCTTCTCTTCTAAGAGGTGTCTTTGCCAGTCCTTACACATACCCCATTTTACTCCCTCTCAGTCCTCCATCATGAGACCATTCTCCTTATTGTTGTGGTTGGTTACTCCAATGCTTTTGCCCTTGTTGCCACCATGTACTTTATATACATGCCATCACCCTCAGAATCATCCTGTGAGGTGCATGCTGAACAGCAAGGTCATGACTGTGGGAAGAGGAAAGAGGATGGCTAACAAAGGGATGAAGTCATGCTGAAGGGCAGATATCCCAGATGTATAATGCTAAAGAAATATATGCCCTATATATACTAAAAAAATCAGTGCACAGACCATGTGCTGTCACTATAGGGCAGGCATATGTAAGTAAGATGTACAGCATCTGTGAGAACTATCAATAAGCAATGTGTAGCATTGCACAACATCAATAAGCAACTGTGAGAATATGAATCATATCTATACAGTAAGTGATATGATGACTAAATGAGGATGAGTCATAGATAATCACAATAAGACCTACTGATGATCTGATAAGATGAGATATGAAGCTTGGAGAATGTTGTGAAGTTGCTAAGGAGGAGCTTTATACAATTGTGAGGTGCACACTGGCTAGCAAGGTCACAAGAGTATGAGGAGGAAAGGAGGAGGATAAGAGACAATACACTTAGGATGATTACATGCTAACAAGTAGATATCCCAGATGTATGAAGCTAGAGAACTATGTACAATAGAGATGCCCTATATATACTAAAGAGATCAGTGCACAGACCATGTGCTCTCACTGTAGGGCAGGCATATGTAAGTAACATGTGCAGCATTGCATAGCATCAGTATGTGTATGTGGGAAATGTAGTCATAGTTGTACAGTCAGCAGCCCAATGACTAAACGAACATATGTCATAGATAATTGTGATAAGATCTACTACTGATCTAATAAGATATCTAGTAGATTTTATGTGATAAGAGTAAAAGAAATTGTAAAATGAAAAGAAAAATAAATGCATCCTGACAAGCACATGGCCACTACCACCCCAGCCACACCAGTGTTGTATCAGCATGGTGCAGCCACCACCTGCTCACTCACACTACTGCTGTACCAGCACAGTATAGCAACTGGCCCACCTGCCTGACCTGCATTCACTCAAGATGATGTGGGCAATTGGTACATTCATCCTCCTGTCCTACCCACCACCTCCTCACCCATGCCACTACTATTATGCCTACAGGATGTATGGCAGCTCAATGAGCACATTTCAACATGCAGGGCATAGCATGTGGAGGAGAATGACCATGTGTTTGAGGTGATCAAATTGTACAATCTTGCAGGCAACTCCTAAATGGTGATCACATTCCTCACACAGCATAGCACTGATGATGAGAAGGGCAAGGCTGTTGAACACACCAACATGGAGATCATGCACCACTAGGAATGGCCCAAATTGTGCAGTTGGCCACACACATGATGCCATGGTGCACCTATTGTGTGTCTGCAAGGCAATGAGTGTCAAGTTGGCAGGCCAAATGAACATCATGCTCAGTATGAGCATTTTTTCTGTGTCAAGGGAGGGTGAGCACACACTGACATGTGCAGATCCTGGAGTTGACATACCTGATACCACTAGACGGGGACATTGTGAAGATCACACAGTGCACAGAGAAATATGCATGAGATGCTGCAGCACACAATCTGCAGATGTACCTCCCACTGATGATGGACTGCATCATGGCAGTGTACCAGAAGCTCAAGATGTCTGCCATGCTGGACATGGGATGGCAAATGGTGCATGTCTGGCTGTGGTGGTTTGTGTATTGTGAAGGGTGCTGATAGATGGCATGCTGCACAATCCACAATAGAGCAGGCTCAACACAGTACACAGCAGCCCATACAACACTCACAATGTGCTTTTTGTGCTCCATGGTTGTGAGGGTGGCAGCATTGGTGTAGGTGAGCTTCTCACCTGCAGCCCTGCATGTGGCCCAGTACTACATGTCCACCACAGCATGCTTGAGACACAGCATTATGGCAATGTTGATGGTGGTGGATGTCCCACATTCCTGCCTACATGCTGATTTCAGCCTCAGTGTCTTTTCTTTTTCATTCCATTTCATTTTCTTTGCTACATGTGCATGGTGGGGTCACAGGGACAGCAGGGACTCAGCCAGATCATGCACAGGCTCAACAGAAGACATTTGAGTGCATCTTTTTCTCACACTCCTTTCTGCTACTGACACTCATGCAGCCATGTCACTGCTGTATCAATGGTGTGCAGCCCTCTACCTGCCCCCTGCACTGCTGCCATACTGACCACCCACACCACTGCTGTGCTAAGAGTGGCCTGTTGGACAGTCTTAGGGAAGGTCTAAAATGTTACTCCTGGTAACCAAGGTTTGGATGTTGGCTTGATGGACGTAATAGAGATTCCAGATGACGATGAAAAGTGGGATTAACGAGATAGTTACGAGGATGATTCCACCGATAACGATACGAGGATCCAGGTTGACTTAGTGTAAGATGTCTTAATAGCTTTTAGAGTTCTTAGACTTAGTTAAGAAGAGTGAAGCGAGTGGTTTAACGAGCTTAAATCAAGTGCAGTAATAGGAGAATCCCTAGATTGCGAAGTTGACAAGACTGGGGTTTAAGACTACCAGTTTGTCAACTATTTATACTACCTAGCGATCTAACTATAGTAGAGTTACACAGTAAAGCGCAGTAAGTAAACGAGAATGCGCAGTAAAGCGCAGTAAGTACGCATCCATGTGATATAAGTGGCTCCGCCACAAGCGCGAAATGAACATGAGATAAACAAAGGTAAATAAGGACGAGAAAAGGGAGTCCTTGCTAATTGTATAGTAATAGTCCTTAGCAAGTAAATG
>QLPN01000692.1:2317-41707 GCA_003314395.1 Albatrellus ellisii
TTAGACTTAGTAAAGATAGAGTGAAGCGAGAAGTTTAACGAGTTTAAATCAAGCGCAGTATAAGGAGATTCCCTAGATTGCGAAGTTGACAAGACTGGGGTTTAAGACCGCCAGTTTGTCAACTATTTATACAAGAATTGAGAACTAAGTATAGTAAGGTTGCGCAGTAATGCGCAGTAAGTAAACGAATATGCGCAGTAATGCGCAGTAAGTATGAGTCCATGTGATATAAGTGGCTTAGCCACAAGCGCGACATGAACTTGAGCTAAACAAAAGTAAATAAGAACGAGAAAAGGGAGTCCTTGCTAAATGTATAGTGATAGTCCTTAGCAAGTAAATGTTATAATAAAGAAAGAAAGATAAAGAGAAAAAGATAAGTCTAAATATAGTACTTGGAGCTATGCTCACACTTAAGTATGTAAATACTTAAGTACTATAATAGAGAAAAGAAATGGATAAGTCCTTACTAAGTAAAGTGGAGCTAAGCTCACACTTGTAGTAATAATACTACACTTTACTAGTAAGTAAAATAAAAGAAAACAAGAAAAAAGGAAAAGAAAACCGTTACGAGGTGCCAAAGCAAGTGCCTCGTAACATGTTCTATCAACAGAACTATTGATTACCAACTTTGTGCATATTGTGCATACAATTCTATTTACATCTATCATTCTTTCTTTTTATTCTCTGTTGCTATATGTATCTACAACTGTAATCATGTCTTATTAGTTGATATTTCAACCCAACAGGTGTTTACTCTATCTTGACATTTTCCAAACCTCTTGGTCAGTTCTGTTGATACTATCTTTTTAAACAATAACATGTTGGGAAGAATGTTCAGGCTATGTTTTTCTGTATTGTATCCATGAGTATCATTGTGCCTGCAAGTAGGCTGGGTACTTTGGCTATACAATCATGTTGGTCTTTCTTTTATTTTTATGCATCTATGTTTCTCTTTTACTTTCTCATAATCATCTCTTTCACAAGTGCAGTGTTCCTGGGATGATGATGGACAAGGACATGGATGAGTAGTGATCATTGTCAGTACAATGCACCTGCACAGGCCCTGCCAATGGGTATGCCTGGGTATGGGTATGGGTCTATTGGTTTTCCAGTCCACAATAGTAACCTGTTGACAACAGGCCATGTGCAGAGGAGAACTAAAAGAGTTCTTATTTGTACATGTAGCATCTCTATCATATGTATAGTAGAATGTATGCATGTGTATGCATATGTGTGTGTGTGTATGTTCAGTATATGCGAAAAAGGAAGGAGGATGTTAGTCATCATCAGTATATCCTATTGCATCAACATAACCATGCAGTTGGTGTTTCTGTTTTGCTTTGTCTTTTCACAGTCTAAGGGATGTTTCCTTTTGCCCTTTGATCTATTTGTAATCTACAATACTCCCACATGCCATCATTGCTATGAGTATGGGTTTTCATGGATGATAGCCAGTGATGATCACTAGGGATGGGGACAGGGACAGGGCAGGGACAGGGATAGGACAGAACATTGGTGAGGAATGTTGCAACTCATTTAACCATGTCTGCTTTGGTTAATGTTGCAATGCAATAGGATAGGTCTTTACTTTATAGCTGGAGAGGCAATCAGAATTAATCTGTGGGTTGGGCTTGGTCTGTAAATTGGACTTGGTCTGTAGATAGATAGTGTACTATTTCCTTTTATTTTCTGTTACAACAACTTATGTATACTTTCACAGATGATGTCTTATGACTTGATGTTGCAATACAACAGGTTTTTTACACTAGGGATGGGGACAGGGACAGGGCATGGACAAGGATAGGACAGGGATATTGGTGAGGAATGTTGCAACTCATTTAACTATGTCTGCTTTAGTTAATGATGCAATGCAATAGGATAGGTCTCTACTCCATAGCTGGAGAGGCAATTGGAATTGGTCTGTAGATAGAGTACTGTTTCCTTTTATTTTATGTTGCAACAAGCTATGTATACTTTCACAGATGATGGATGCTTAATAACTTGATGTTGCAATGCAACAGGTTTTTACACTAGTTCCCCTCCTAGGGTCTCTCTTGTTCTTATAGTTAGGACTCCTCTCTAACTCTATAGTTGTCCGACTATATCTTCTCCCTCCTCTCACCCCAAATTTCAGCACTTTTATCTGTTGCTGAGTCACTCTCTTCTGCCATGTCTTTGTCATGCCCTCATCACATATTCTTGTATCTTTTCATATGCTCTTCTGTTGCAGTTGTGTCTATGTCATCCACTTGGGACTATGTCCTGTGGACTCTGTTCTGTCTTTGCATCTTGGAGATCTATCTCCAATATCAAATCTTCATTGATCACTCAGTTTTTCAGTCAGAAATCTTGTTGCTGTCCTTGCACATTCCCATCAAATGGATTGGTACTGTAAATAAAAAAAACTGTCTGTATTAAAGTAATGTATCGACTAAATGGGTGATACAGTAATGATCTACGCATGAACGAGTGCGGTCATTTCGGACATTTCGTACAGGCTGGGGGGCCAGCAGCTTCTTGGTATGGCAGCGGCATGGGCAATGGGAGGTGGGTGCGGGCGCAGACAGTTAGGAAGCATCTCCTCACGCTCTCTTGGTGCAGCGCTGGTCCGGGCGGGTGGGCAGTGTCTTCTGAGAAGACATGCCTTGAAAGTGATCGATGAGAAACTGCATCGGGAACACGAGTTTGCACTGTGAAATAATAGACCAGCGACAGACAGTATGAGTGTAGGAGCACCCTCCCCACCTTCAATCGCGTCCTCAACCATGCTCGGCTCAACGGTGAGTAGAAGAAATCTTGCTGCCCACGAGGGCTCGCACGTAAGACCCTTGGGGGTGTTCTCGAAGTAGGACTCGCGCCGCCCAACGACGCAACGAAAATGACAACAACGGGATATTGAGAATGACCAGTCGCGCCGGCTAAGCTCTGACGCAGCTCTGCGAGCGATAATCTGGAAACTCATGCTACAATCCGAATTGCATGAGCTGGGTCAAGCCGATGAGAGGCATGGAAATGCGAAATACGAAGTTGGGGACCGAAGGGTAGCGTCAGTCAACCAAGATACGACATCGAGACTATACGAGTGAGTACCTAATGATCCATGCCCATAAGAGGCTGGAGGACTTTCTTGGTGGTGGCTTCAACGAAGGTCTCCATACAAGCCTATAGATACCGACATTTAAGGACAAATCAGTCACGGCTGAAGTAAGCGTGTACGGCCAAGACCGCGGATGGAGTAATGGAAGTCATGACAGCGTCACTCTCCATCATTCGATCATTGTTTCAGTTCTGTAGCCCCATGGTCTATCACAGATTCAGCTTCGATATGATGCATCACGCTATAGAGCTGCTCTAGCTCAGGTGAGAGGTGGACGGTGGCTACCGAGGCTTTCGAAGAAGATCATCAGAAGGTGGGCTAAGAATATTGGTCGACAAGGGTCCGTCGGAGCCCCGATGCCCTGATGACCTGGCAACGGCGTCCGCGTGTGCTCCAGGCACGACGCGTGGTATCAGCTGGCTCTTGACATGCTTGACAGACAGTTGATCAATCATGTCGTTGTCGGCAACAGGCTTCGCGTACCGCCTCGTAAAGGGGATGGCTTAGTAATGCCCAGTCCCTGAACGAGAGTCCACATGGCCTTTGCATGTCTGTGAGCTGAGATGCCCGCTTCCTCTGTTCCTGAACCCTCCTCGGCAGGTAATGCAGACATTGATATTTTCATTACGGGGTTCATGCTTGGGTTTGGGAAGGGAATTGTGGAGTCAGTTGTCGGGCATTTTGACCATCAGTGAACTCCTCATCTACTTTACACACTTGGTATACCAGATGAGCAACTCACATGTAAACTAGATCCCCGCTTCATCTGATTCCTCAGAGTAATATCTATCATCTATAGCCCTTACTTTTTGATTTTTTGTGATTTTCGGAATTTCGCAGCACGTTGAAATGTGTGGGATAAGGTTGTTTGAAGTGGTTGTACGCCTACATAATTGTGGCTAGATGGCTCAAAAGACGACGGTAAGCCTTCAATTGAATGTACTGTATTGATGATTCATGTTCACTTGTATTTGAAAAACCTCGTCGATAATTATCGCTTCAGGAAGAAATCAAGAAAGGAAAGGAAAGTGATGTAAGGGAGTTCCTACCTCAGAAGATGATGTTCTAGTTGCCTACTTGCAGTCGACAGCGGGACATAGTTGAGCCCCTTCTCTCTTTACATTCGAATACGCAGGGATGTACAAGGTCTTTTTTTTTTTTGGTTAACTGTTGTAACCCTTACCCTTATTATATCTCAAACTTGTCAAGTACGCTGGGTGCCTTCTCTGCAGTTAAGGCCAAGTGACGCTAGTTACCCGTCCGGGAGTAAATGCGGATAACAGGCATCAATTGGTTTGTCATCCGAGACGCAGTGTGCCCACGTGCTCAAGGACCAGGGGCGTGTAACCCTGTTACCCATTTACGAATGACGATTACGTCAGGTTCACTTTGTATCCGTCACTTCTTTGCTAATATGGCTATAGTAGCGCGCTACATTCAGTGTCATTCTTGCGTGCCTTGACCCTATTCGTGTTGCCTGCAGAACCCAAGGCTTCCAGGGCGTCTCTATTGCGGTTGGGTTTACAGTAATGCCAAGCAAAAGCTGTTTCCCGCCTGGGATTGGTAGGATAGGCTGGGAATTACCCCCAATGGGGCCCAATCCACAGTTGGCTCTTGTACAATGGTCATCACCCTGCGGTCGTGGTGTGGTCATTTGAGCTCTGAGCTACGACGAACAATAGGCCATTACAGTGATATAGTACGTAGAAGAAAACGCATTGAAGTCTGTAGTAATGACGGTGAAGAAACGAAGGTCCAAACACTGTCCAAACCCCGAAGACTGTGCCTTACTGTACGTCCAGTTTTGGAACTGATTAACACTGATTACTAGTACTAGATGAAGTCGATGCGGCTGTGCCTCGAAGCGCTAGCGTTAACTCAGATATTAATCAGGCTGGACGTAAGGCATGCCAACAGGCGCTGCCTGCTAGTTCCAACACACCCGACACGCCTCCGAGCCTTCTTCCTCCCTGCCCACCATGTTGTCCGTATCTAAGGCTATCAGTCTTCCCGTGCTCGTCCGCCTGTTCTTTACACTTCGAGCATCTGCGCAGCAAATCATCGCCCCCAACTGCGTTTCGAGTACAGGCTATAGCTGGGTGCGCATGTTATTTTTTCCCCCCATTTTTCCCTCGATTTTTCATCGGGAGCGAGCGTCTGACGCCGCTTGCGCAGACCGCGAACAGCTTGGGGCAGAACCCATGCCAAGTGGCAGCATACATGGAAAGCCAGTGCTCCGGTACTGGTGAGTGTCCTCATCTCGCTCACGTCCACACATACCGCTCACCCTCTGTAGGGTCATTCTCTATCCCGGCCTTGTCGTCTGGACAATATTACATTGGTCCTGAGGACACCGAAACACACAACCAATGCAAATGCAACACTGTCGTTTACAGCCTCATCTCCGCTTGTAGCGCCTGTCAGAGCGGCCTTTGGTCCTCGTCCGTCGTTCCGCCCATTCTTCTGTGCCGTCTCGCCTTATTCTTTCGCACTCAGATGGTCGACATGGTCCTATAACTGTTCGGCGCCCGCCGCAGACGGGACGTAAGTCTCCCATATCTTACCTTTCCACGCCCACACACTCAGGAAATGCGAACAAAGGTTCCCTGAACCCATTCCCTCCAACGTGAGAGTTCCTGGCTGGGCATACCTAGGAGTGACGGTAAGTGCCATCGGCATCTCTGCATCTCATAAGCCACCCGTGTTCAGGCTGTCACCCGCACATAGAGATTCGACATCTGGAACAATGTCTCCGCATTTCAAGACCTAAGTAAGCTTCTCCCTGCCCACTCCACATGCCTCACTCAGACACCCTATCTACGCAGATGCCCCCGAATCCACCGCACTCGCATCATCAACCTCATTATCAAATGGGCCCAGCAGTGCGACCTTCGGCTCCACTGATACGTCCATCACCGCCACCAGCAGCAGTAGTAGCAACAACAACAATCTCAGCACGCACAACTCGTCGAATGCGGGTGCGATCGCAGGCGGGGTTGTCGGCGGTGTCGTCGGGCTGGGACTAATTGCAGGTGTCTTGGCGATAGTCCTCATCCGCCGGCGGCGCACGCGGGCTGCGGGGCCCGCCCCGTACATTGCATCAAGCGACATGAGTCAGAATCTTGATGCGGCAGGCATGCCGTTGTTCCCGACGCCTGCGGCGTCCGATACACCGCTGAAGTACTATGTGCGTTGCTTCCCATCCGATGTGTCGCGGTGCTGATGTGTGCATGCAGAACCCGTCCGACCCTAGCACGTTCCCCAACGCCTCGCCCGCCACGCCTACGATCCAGACAACGGCTCAGCCACTACTCACCCCGCAGCGTGGACAGTACTCTGGCTTCCCTGAGGTCTGAGCAAGATCGCGGCCGAATCCATTGCGGCGTGTGCCAATGTCCCGTCCGCGCCGAAACGCTTCCGCAGACGGAACCGCATCTGCAATGCGTTCGATGTGCTGGTTATAATCATTTCTGTTGACATGCTTATTATCCTTTATGACTTCAAACACTTTCTTCTAGGCCCTAGGTGTCTGCTTGTATAAGGACTTGACCCGGGATCTTTCTGCTTTGTCATGTCAAATCACTTATTATAGCCTTGTGACACTGTATGCCAAGCTCGTCTTTTCATACATTATCTAGTGTTACCAGGAGCATTTATTTTTCTTCGATAGCACACCTACGTGTTCCGTACACAATTTTTGGGTGGGCATGCATATCATTTTGATTTCAGTACATCTCGCTGCACAGCGGAGTCTATGGAGCGACAACAACACCCTCAATACTGACAGCCACACCCATGTTGCGGTATAGATCACGAACTTGGACTGCAACTGGGTCGACGACGCCGCGAAGCGCAGACAGCATAGCATTCGCAGTTATCTGCAAGCTCCACAAGCTGACTTTCTTCACACGATGGTTGAAGTTTGCTTGCATGACGTGGTACGCAAGTGCATCGTAGACCTAATGCAAACCATCACATCATCCGCCTATGACGATGACAGGAAAGACATACCTTGAGAGCAATGTCATCCATGAGGCCGGCTAGACAGATACGATGAGCAACAAGAGGCGGCGTGGCGGGGGATAATGAGACGCACTTTCCCATAACTTTATGAAACCATGAGCATCGCTAAGCACGATATGTGTAAGTAGGAGACGTAGGTTACGCACCGTCCAAGACCCATCAAATTCCCCAATCCCTTTCACGACATGGCATCGAATGGGCACAAGAGTACGATTTGCACTAGAGGTTCGGAGTATTAATCATCGCCGTCACATAAATGAGTCAGTAAGAATTTGCTCACTTCATGAAAGCAACGATGGGTCGTATCAGTGCATTTCCGCTATAGCTCAAATCATTGGTCCACATTGGCACAACTGCTTTGAGGTCGCGGAAGCGCAAGTCAATGTCGATGACAACTTGTGGCTCCTGCTGATGGGACGGTGCGCGACTGTCCTCAGGAGCTGTGAGTGGAGGTTTCGCGAGCGCACGTTGCCCGGGTATGCGTTCTGCGACAACGGCTGCGGCTGTGGTAGTCAATGCATCAATAAGCACATTCAGCGTATCTTCGTCCTCTAAGCCGTCCCGTGGGAACTTGATGTCGAGTACAGCGTCCAACTTTCCAGAGGTAATCCAGGAAATAGGGCCCTCCTGCGTCGTCATGGCCTGCACATGGTCAATGTTCACACCATCAATGCGGAAACGAGACTTGCGAGAGGTACCATGATTCAGGACGTAATTGTAGAAACAATGAAGCGGTTCGAGATGCGCACCATTGTTCCCCATTCATCATGCCTAGCATGCTGCTCATTGGTCCGACCGATGCTTTGTGGCCGATGTAAGCTGAAGAGACAGTTGTCATACTGTCCCACGATGTTTTCTGACTTTAAGAAGTCGTAGAATAGCCATCGCCTGCGCAACGTGCCAACATCTGCGCGAAAGATCGAGAATGTGAAAGGACGGAAATCTCCGGGCTGATAGACAGTCAATAAAACATCCTCTAGCTTGAGCGATTCCAACTCAAAATCCCCGGGGTGATGTGGATGCCGAAAGGCCACAGGAACCATGTCGTCAGACCAAATGACAGAACGGCGATCTGGCCAACCAAGCTTCAGCAGATTACTGACTGTTGAGCCAAAGACACATACCAAGCACTCCGCGGACGCCTTTTACCATGGCATCTTTAACGAGTCCCTTTCCATCTAACCACCGCCATAGACTGAGCGTGACGTCTATACTATCAACATTCAAGTCGAACATGGGAATATTCCAATCGTCATCTCCATCAAGGGCGTTACCGTGTTTGTCGGGGTCGTCGTCGTCATCGTCAAGGGTATGATTGGCAGGATGGTTACTTACATCATAGCCAACTGCTGCACGGTGAGCCGCATTGCTAGATCGCGGAGAAGTGGAGGAGGTCGGGGGCCGAAGAGTGATATAAACATTCTTGAAGGAAATACGAGAATCTTTCCATTTTGGTACTATGGCCGATTCAAAAATGATGGTGACACCCGTCTCAGAGGTGAGATAGTCGCTGATGGCGCGTGCGAGGTATACTAACCGATATGATGAGTATCGAGTGCCTTACGAAACGCGAAGACAAACCCTGTAGACGAAGGCTATTCGCAATCGCGAAAACGACTGAGAAGAACGTAGTCCTGAATATAACGTTTAAGTGGGATGTACTTATAATAATATTGAGATGAATACATGCGTCCCAATTAATATCCAAAGACCTTGGCTCATGAGGAACCATGTTACAAAAGCAGATATATCGTCGGCGTTAAACTTTCGAAAGGCGCGCAAGAAGAACCACCGGACGCGTACGCGCATGCGTTGCCCAAGGCCATTGGCGGCATGAAGAAAATCTTCCCTGGTCGGACGACGTACATGCGGCAAGGTTCGGGCGAGTCGACGGAAGAAACGAGGATAATGTTCAAGGTTTGGCGGGTGATCGGAGTGAGGCTCTGATGCCCGGCTCAGGGCCGCAGTATCATTGGATTGAGCTGTAGCGCTCTGGGTTGTATCTAGTGGATAACGGGTCCGATCCGTTTGAGGCTGTTGCTGTCTATATTTCCACGAGGAATGGAACGATCTTGAGTAAAGGCGTGTGTCGAAAAACGTGGGTGTACGTTTCAAGTAAGTCGACCAAAGGCTCGTCTCAATCTGCCCCAAAAGATTAGACTGTAGAGCAAGCGTTTGCCCTCGAAACGACCGATGAGAGATGGATGAAAGGGCACGGGATGTGAAAAAGGTGTGAATAGCGCCATAACGGTCCGCGCGGGCAAGGATTGCAGAGTGACTAGAATGACTCATAAGCTGTGCCCGAGAGGCGTGAAAGGATGAGCTAGAGAGAACTGATGCCATCAGCTGCCCAGATATAATAGAAAGTCTCCGAGAAGGATGAAAGCTGAAAAGTTGCTCGTCGACGTTCCAAGCTTGCCGAAGGCTGGGACCCGGACCTGCCTATCTTAGGGCATGTGTGTCGGCGTTACCCCTGAATACCCACCCATATGCCGTTTGGCGATCTGGGTATATTTTGGGTCAATGATTGGCGGCTGGATAAATCAGGAGCCTTTCGCCACATGGGAGTTGAAGAGGTGAACAATTGGCCGTAACACTTTCCACACTTGTAGTCCTGCCTTGTAAATATTTGTGGGCATTCCATATCATGCATGAAACAGCCCTCTCAAAAATTTTCAATTTGTTGTTTGAAGAAAAACCAAGAAAGTTAGCAAAAATGAGCACTGTAAGAGGATTGAAGGCCCAGATACAATAGATTACAGTACTCTACTTTATTGAAAGGGGGGGGGGGGGCATATGTTTAAGCTAATTATGATTTTTCCGGGACCAATTCAGATGCAAAATTCTTGATATTGATGCTTCTCGATGTGTGGACCATGGGGAGTGACTTTGGCTGTTGGCATGGGTGACATGTTCAGGTTCTGACAGCACACCTGTGGCTGAGTCAGACACACCAGGCCAACTACAATATTTCTTAACATGTTGGTGTTCTCAAGACAAAAAAAAAACAAGGGCTTATGAAGCTACTCTCAAGGCTGCTTGTTGATGAACTCCCAGTAAACTGGTGCTCAGAACTGCAGGCATATGCAAGGAGTGGAACATTGTAAGTGCTGTTCAATTGAGTACAAGAAGGCTAGTATGTGTATAGGAAGTGTGCACAGATCATGGGCATACAGGTGGCTGAGAGTGACACAATAGAGTGTGAGAAAGTTCAACACCCCCCTTACTGTGGACATGCATCAAAAAGTCCAAAAGAAATGCAATGGGAAACAAAGGTGGGAAGAGGAAGAGTGTCAGGATCCATTTTTCCTATATTATCTACTATTTGTTTTCCATTTTTACATGCATATTGTCCAAAGATTTGATTATATCCTATGATCTACTGATTCGATCTAATCCAAATCTTATCTTGGAAAGTGGCCCAATTCATTACTTACTTATGATTACTAATCAGCCCACTTACTATTCATCTATGACTCATTTTCTCACAGAATGCTGTGCATTCTTCCTAATGCTGTACTATAAGACTGCACTTATTATTTCTTATACCTGCTCTACAGTGACAGAGCCTGGTCCATGCACAGAGCACTTTACTATATATACTGTACATCTTGTACGTGCAGGTCTGGGCCAGCAACAACAAGTAATATGATTGACAGCAGGTAGGAGAGGGTGTCCCTGAATGGGGATAGATCAGACAGCATGTCTGCAGCAAGTATTGTAGCAAACATGAATAAAGGTGACATGATGTGGTTTAAGCATGCTGCAGGGAAGATATGAGAGAAAGTATTGATGGAGTGAAGGGGTACTCTTTCAGACTAGAAGTAAGACATCTGAGGAGTTTGTGTGTATAGTGTGTTGGATTTTATCTAGTTTTTATGCCGCTGAGCAGTTCCTCTACTATACTCCTCTGTCTACATCTTATCCTCCCATCATATCTCCTATACACATCTTATCTTTTACATCTACCATCTACATTTACTATCTTATCTACAAATCTGGCTCTACTCTTATCTCATCCAGCTGTGCTCTTGGCTCTTCTCTTATGTCTAACTGGCCATGCTCTTTGTCTGCTACTTTAGGTAGCATCTTTGTCCTACCCTTTGGAGTGGAGCTATAACTCTATAGCTTCATCTCCATATCTACTCTTTTCCCTTGTTGTCTTTCCTTTCTCTCTAGCCTTGTACCAATGTCTGGTACTACATCTTACTCTCTGGCTGTGCTCTTTACTTGGCTCTGCTCTCTCTGTGTTCCCACTCTGCCCCAAATGCATTTGCTCTTCCCCATCCCCTTCACCACCACCTGCCTATGCCTGTTCTTACATAGTGCCCATCTTATATAGTGTGTAGAGGTAGAATTGTAGTGGAGATAGTGATAGTAAAGTACGACAGCTACCATATGTGGGGGGGGGACATGTGTTGTCCTGGAGAATTGTGTGGAGTGTGATTGCATGGAGATGGATGTGGATAGTCTGTGGACATAGGTAGTAAGTGTGTCCCCATGTGTCAAGAGTATGTATGTAGTGTAGTTGAGAAGAGCCGAATGAAAATAGACAGTATGTGCTGAAGAATGTAGAATATCTTCAATGCATCTCTAGCATGTATTCTCTAGCTTAGTATATTTGAGATATCTGCTATATTTTCATGCAGGTTTGGGCAGGTGACAGCAAAGGTTTATAGGGAGACAATTTATCCCCTTAGGGACAGAGGTGCAGGCATACTGCAGTAAGTGAGAGTTGCAAGCACAAGTGTGGTGCCACAATGTGGCTAAAGTATGCTGCAGGGTTGTGAGTGATGTGGGATGGCAAGAAGTAAATATAACTCACCCAGACAAGTATGAAGTGTTGAGCACAGGCCATGTGTGAGAGAGAGGAACTTTGAATAGTTCTTGTATTTACTCTGTGTCATTACAAGCTACTTATAGTAAGTGTGCTAGTGCATGGACCAAGGAAGTATGGACAGTGAAACTTGTGTACTGTCAGGCTGCTATTATTTTCCCTATTTTTCTCTTCATTTTTCTACATTTCTTATGTCTCTATCACCACAGATTTTACAATTGCTCTTGACCTATCAAAGTGATTCTCATGATCATGAATTCATCTTGTTTGTCTTTATTGGCTGATGATGTGCCAGTTGTCCAATCTCTGATCAGCCTGCTTATGAAGTACTTATGACACTTTTTCTCACTATTACTGTGGATGCTCACTCAGCTTTCTCATGACTGCTGTGGAGTATCACTAATCCTTCTCACACTTACTGCAGACATCAGTCATCCTCTTTCTGATTGGTTGTTATTATTATCTCTATCATATGCCTGCCCTAGAGACCAGTACTAGTTCTCCTTTCCTTTCTACTATATGCTAATATCATCTGAGATATCTGCTAGTCAAAGTGTGATTGTCCTTTTGTTGTTTTAGCTTTTCTTCAGTTGTTCAGCTTTGACATAGCATCAGCCTCACATGTACATATGTGTATGCATATACATATGTGTGTACAGTACTAGACCAAAATGGCAGGAGCATATTGGTAAGCATGTGATTGTCAACACCACCCCTTACTGGGAACACACTCTACAAGGCCAAGACCAGAGTGATGGGAAGAAAAGAGAGGAAAGGATAAAGGCTTAGTCAGAACATCAGTGGTGATGAGGGACAAAGGAAGGTGCTGAACAGCAATAGCATTAGATGATAGGCATTGACAAATATAGTGGTGATGGATATCAATGTGTTTGGTACTGCATGTAATAACTGGGTTGGTGGCAATGTCAATGGAGCCCTTGTTGTCACTGTAAAGTAAAAGGGGGGAAGGGGAACTGAAACCTATCTCCTTGAATAGTGACCTCAACCACATCCCTTGTGCCATGGCTTGGGACAGAGACATGTACTCAGCTTCTGTTGGGGAAAGTGACACTGTGTGTTGTTTCTGTGATGTCCAAGTAATGGCTCCCCCACCCAGCAGGAATGTGTATGCACAAACTGACTTCTGGTCATCATGATCTGCTGCCCAGTCAGAATCAGAATATCCAACAACACCTGTACCTTGACTACCACCATATCAGATGTGGAAGTGGATGGTCCCCTTGAGGTAGTGGAGGATATGCCTCACTAGAGACAGATAAAGTGGCAAGGGATTGGACAGGAACTGGGATAACTTCATGATGGCAAAGGAGATGTCAGGCCTGGAGGCTATGGCTGCATAGAGCAGAGATCCTATCAACTGTTGATAACCACTACAGAGCAAAGGTGATGTGATGTAGTTGCTGTCAGCTTTGGTCAGCATTGCACCTGGAGGTAAGGGTGTCATAGTGGGGTTACAGCTGTCCATCTGGAATTGATTGAGAAGATCACCAATATACACTTCTTGATTTATTTCCAGAGTGTGGTTGGAGTGATCACAAGTGACATGGAGTCCCAGATATGACTTGATTTCACCCAAGTCTGTCATCTGGAAGAGAGACTTCAGGACTGACTTACATGCTTCTACCTCCTCTAGAGACCCTCCTAGGATGGTGATGTCATCAATGTAAAGAACAATGGTGAGAGGTTGAGAGGAAGAGGTAGAGATGTAGATGCCAGAGTCTGAGAGCATGCAGGTGAAGGAAAGGTTCAAGAGTGACCCATGCATCTTGTGATGCCATTGCCTTGATGCCTGTTTCAGGCCATAGATAGCCTTTGAAAGACAGCATACTTTTCCTTCCATTCCAGGAACAATGAAACTGTGGGGCTGCTCCATGTATATCTCCTTGTCTAAATTGCTATTGAGGAATGCAGATTTGATGTCCATGGAGTGGACCTCCCAGTTCTCAAGAGCTGCTATCACCAGGGGTGTGCAGAGGGATTCAAAGTGTGTGAATGGGGAGAATGTTTCAGTGTAGTCAACACCATGAATTTGAGTGTATCCCTTAGTGACAAGGCATGCTTTGTATCATCCATCAGCTTTCTGCTGAAAAACCCACTTGTTTCCCACAAGATTGTGACCAGGAGGTAGGTCAACCAGGTTCCAGGTACAAAGTTCCTGAAGTGAGGCAGGCTCTTCATGGCAAGCAGAGTGCCAAGAGTTGCTATCAGGACCAGAGAGTGCCTGCTTCAGAGTGAGTGGGTCTCATGAGATGGTGTGGGAAAGAATGGTGGAGATCAAAGGGCCAGCTTGAGGCATTGCAAATATGTCATTGTTGTTGTCACTATAATCCAACCCCCGCTCACCTAGGATATCCACAATCTCCTGGTGACCATAGGCACTGTCACAAAAGCAATCAGGGTGATGAGTGAGATGCTGGGAGCAATGAACCACAGGCATGTTGTCACCAATGAGATGTGCATGAGCTTGCTGACAACCAGGTGACAGCTGTGCAGGGTGATGCCAGCCAGGAGGAGGGATGTTGCACTCAAGGTGCACAGTCTGCCTCACATGCACATGTGGAGGCACATCAGTCAGTGCAGGAGCATGAGGAGGAGTAACAGGAGCAGGGGCCACAACATCTGGTGCAGGAGGCACAACAACTGGCTCAGGGATGGCCAAGGCAACATGAACACTGCTGGGAGAGTACCCAACAACAGTAGCAGAGGGAGGTGGTGTGGCAGAAGGGGGAGCATCAGCAGCAGGTGAGTCTGGCTCCTCCAGGATGGCATTGAAGTCTGCAAAGTTGTTATTGTTGCCTCCATTAGACCCAGAAGAACTACCACCATTGCCATCATCGTCTGAGTTGGTTGAAGGGGGTGCAGGAGGTGCTGGAAGGAAGAGATCAAACACTGTGGGGGCAGCAACTGCATCCAAGGCAGGGAAGACATCTTCCTCAAAAATGATGTCCTGGCTCATGATGCACAAATGGGTCAGTTTGTCCCAAAAAAGCCAACCCTTGGTCCCAGCTTTGTAGCTGATGAAGGTGAGTGGATGTGACCAAGGATTGAGTTTATCCCATTGATGGTCTAGTGTCCATACCCAGGCACAACAACCAAAAATACAGAGGTGCAAAACATCAGGTGGTGCATTGGCAGGCATCCACAGTGAGGAGGGGGTTTGCCAGCCAAGATCATGGGCAGGGGAGACATTGTATGTGTGCACCACAACATGAACAGTGTACTCCCAGAAGCTGGGTGACAAACTGGTGTGATGGAGTAGAGAGAGAGTGGTTGAGGATGGAGCAATTCCATCAATCTGCCTGGCCATTTTGCTGTGGTGAGTAGGGCACTGTCTGCTGATGTGAAATCCCTTTGACCTGCAGAAGAGCAGTGACAGAAGTGTTGATATACTCCCCACCACAGTCCATATGCAGGGTCTTAGGCCAGCAACCAAAAAGCATATGCCCCTGTGCAAGGTAATGGTCAGGTGCACCTGTGAGCTGGTCTTTGTGATGCAGGGGATACACCACACCAAAACCAGAGTAGTCATTGAGGGAGGTGGTGAAGTAGAGACTATGGGAGCCCACAGACACAGTGCTGACAGGCCCAAATCAAGTCCAAATGGACAAGGCTGAGCACTTCAGTGGCACATGAGCAGGAGGTGGAAGGAGGCCCAAGGAAGTTTCCCCAGTAGGCACCCAGTGCATGGAGAGGGAGATTGATTGGGCAGAGGGGAGGAAAAACCTGAGAGCTGGGAGGGCTGAATCCTAGCAATGACTGGTTCAGAGAGGTGGCTGGGCTGCTCATGCCAGAGGCAAATGGTGGGGGATACATGTGTATGCAAAGAGGGAGTAGGTGACAAGGACAACCAGTATGTGCTGTCCTTAAGATGTCCAATGCTGAAGACCCACCTGTCCTTTGAGATGACATAGGTGCTGCCCTCATAGCAGATCTGGAAACCCAGGTGGTCCAGTTTGCTGATAGACAGGAAGTAACCACTGGTGGCAGGGACATGCAAGACACTGGTCAGGGAGAGCAACATTGTGCTTCCATCAGGGAAGGCATGTTGATGAGAGCTTGTGCCACAACCAACACATGTGATTGTTGAACTGTCTCCAACAGTGACAGTCTGGAAAGTGATGGTCTCATACAAAGAGAAGTCTCCTTGGTGAGGGGAGATGTGGTCCATACAACTGGAGTCAAGCATCCAAAGGCTGTGGCCATCATAGTAGCAAGCATCAAATTCAGCAGCAGATGATGACAGATGATTCAACAAAGTACTAGATGCACTGTCCCCAGTGGGCCCTTTATGTTGACATCATACTGATGATGACTAACATCTTCATTCCTCTTTTGCACATACTGAACATACACACACATATATAGGAACACTCATACATACTCTTACTATATATACCATAAAGGTACAACACATAAAAATAAGAACTCTCTTAGTTCTCCTCTGCACATGGCCTGTCATCAACACTTTATCTCTATCTTTCCCCTTCTTCTCTAACCTTTGCTTAACACCATCAGGCATTCTGTGCAAGGTCCAACAATTCTCAATGGTATGATTGCGTTGCTTGCAGTAGGAGCAGAAGGAGGTGTTGCAGTGCCCAGGGCCTGAGGCAGGTTGTTGGGAGAACACAGCTAGTGCTGAGCAAGGCTTTGTGCAAGCTTCTTCATCCAAGATGCAGCCTCAGATATTCCCAATGGAGAGTTGAGAGAGGTCAGATGATGTGAGCAGGGTGCAGGTGAAGGAGCTCCAGGAAGGAGGCAATGTGTGGAGTAAGAGAAAGCACATGTTTTTTTTTGCTTACATCTACTCCAGAGGCAGCAAGTTGGTCTTGTGCAATGATAAGAGTGTTGATTTGGGGAGTTAATGGTGAGTTGACATTGTACTTGCTGGTGAAGAGAGCCTGAAAGTTGACAAAGGGGCAATTACTGTTTGCTTCCCATAGGCTTCTCAAAGCCCTTCCCATGTGCAATGTGTGGTCATGGAGTTGTTCATGATCATGGCTATTGCTAAGAGCAGCCTATTGGATGGTCTTAGGGAAGGTCTGCTATAACAATACCCCTGGTAACAAGGTAGTTGATATGTGCTTGATAAACATAGTAACTGTTCCTGATGATGATGAAGAGTGGGATCAACAAGATAGTGATGAGGATGATTCCACCAATGACTAAATGAGGATCCAGAGTGATGAGTTTTAGGATGTCTTAGTGACACTTAGTGACTTAGAGATCTTTAGACTTAGTTCTTAGTGTAGGAAGTGAGATTGTTGTGAGCTTTTAAGTCAAGCACAGTATAGGTGAATCCCTAGATTGCAAAGTTGACAAGACTGGGGTTTAAGACCACCAGTCTTTCAACTATTTATACAAAATGGAATGTCCTAAAGATAGTACAGGTAAGTAAGGTTCATGGATCAATGATGATTGTGCAGCAATCAATGATGTCACATGACCTATAATGTGTCCATGGATATAGTAAGTGGCTCAGCCACAAGCATAAAGTGAACAAGAGGAAAACAAAGGTAAACAGAGATGAGATGAAATGAGTCCTTGCTAATTGTATAGTAATAGTCCTTAGCAAGTGGATGTAAATAAATAAAGAAAGATAAAGAAGAAATGATATGTCTTTATAGTACTTAGAGTAAAACTCACAGCACAGTATTTAAATACTGTAGTACTGTAAAGAAAATGGGAGGTAGAGTCCTTACTAAGTAAAGTGCAGCTAAGCTCACACTTGTAGTAATAATACTACACTTTACTAGTAAGTAGGAAAAAGAGAAAGAAAAAAAGAAAAAGAAAACCATTATGAGGTGCCTAAGCAAGTGCCTTGTAACAGCCATAGGTTGTGTGCTGCAATTCATTGATATTATGGCTTTAGTGACATTGTTATTGTGTTCCCATGTGTTCACTTGTTCTTTGTTAGTGGTGTATGGAACCAGGAGTCCTCCTTCAACTTCCCTGCTTGCCATGATAACAGTAACATGAGGTTTGGAGATTGTATACCAGATACCCATTATGATCAGGGCAGATTTGACACATTTGCCCATTGTTTGTAGTTGTCTGTGTTAAACATTCTGTGCATTCTATAACATTTCATTTGATTTCTCTTACATACACACTACACACATACCTTTAACACATTATACATCACACTATCTCTTCTTCGCCATGGACACTACACATATATTTCTGCATGCTCTCACTCCACTCACCACTCTGGGATGATGTGCATCCCTCTCCTTTTAGTAGCTGTTGTATTCTCCCATCTACTCTCCACTACAACTCTACTCTCACTCACTATATAAGATGGACACTCTACACATGTACTCCTCAGATGTCTACTCTACTGTCTGAGTGAGTATCTATTACCACACCACTTTATTACCTTCTTACTCTACCCTGCAGTGTACTTGACCATGTTGTGTTGCCTACTTTGCACTCACTCCTTCCACCACTTGCTGCAGATGCAGTTTCCCACAACTTACTGGCTCCTAGGAGCTTCATACATGCTTTCCACAATATATGTCTTGATTGCCATTGTCTACCATAGCCTGCACACACAGTCTGTTCCTTCTAAGATGATGTTGATTTTTGGGACAGAGGCAGAGTGAGAGGTAAGTATGAGGTAGGTGATGATGAGTGATAGAATGATATAAGAGTGTGAGTGGAGAAGAGTAAAGACAAGTATGATAGTCAGGAGTAGAGAGATGCAGATGGCAAGTGTGTATTGTATATGTAAAGAGTGAAAGAATCTGGGTAGGGCAGTGGATGACAATGACACCATGAAGTAGAATGAGCAGGCAACAATCCTGAGACTGATGATTGCAGAGACTAGGGCTAATGCCCAAGAGAGTAAGAGTAGAGGGCCATATGACCACATCTGAGTAGATGGAGAGATAGTGTATGGAGACAGGAGGTATGCAAAATGAGAGAGACTCAGCAGACTGCTAGAGTGCTGGAACAAGAAGGGACAGTACCTGGGTAGATGGAGAGATAGCATATGCAGACAGGAGGTACACAAAATGAGAGAGACTGAGCAAGATGGTACTGTCAGATGAGAGGGAAGACAACTGCACCAGACGACTCACCTCAGCAGACTGCTAGAGTGCTGAGGTGGTATGACAGAAAGGTGCAGTAGATATAGTAAGGGCAGAATAAGATTAGAGAGGAGCCCAAAATGTGAAATACTGGCATAGTATGTGGCCAGTGATGAAGGAGATGATATATGATAAGATTAGATAAGAGAAGAGAAGATAAGACAGAAGTAAGGCATATTCAAGATGTATTAGTGTGCTCAGTGTTATATGGTAGTGAAAAATCAATAAAGAGTATGTGCATAGGTGTGGACAAGAGAGCCAAACAAAAAGAAGTAGCATGCACACATATATTCTGTTAGATCTTATCTCATCACTATTGCTCCCTCCCACACCTGCATGTTGACAAGTATATGCTGACCAATCATCTCCTTCCTCTTTCGTCTTATTACTGTACACACACATATACTTCTGCACATATGCATACACACTTTCCATTGTCTTTACACTTCTGGTCCATGCACTGTTACTCTTACTATAAGTAGACTACCACATCATTGTATAAGAATAAGAACTATTCTAGTTCCTTCTCCATGTATGACCTGTGTTCATCAGGTTATGGGCACTGCCCAGGTCATCTGCAGCACTCTACTCTCCACTCTTGTCTTTGGGATCACAACCCTCACTCTATCTCCATACCTTGTATTCACTCTCACCATTTTCCAACTCATTCACTCCTCATCCTTGGCTTCAGTGCCAAAAATCAATACCACTCTCAAAGGCTCTGACAACTACCATCAATGGGCAAACATAGTCAAGTCTGCCCTTATCATCATGGGTGTCTGGTACACCATTTCAAAACCCTCTATCATTGCTATTATGAGTACTCAAGCAGTTGAAGGTGGCCTACCCATCACTGTCACCACCAATGAAGAAGGAATACAAACCTGGAGGGACAACAATGAAATAGCTAAGGCAGTTATTTCTATGCATTGTGGAACTCAACCATCTTTAATGATTGCCTCCAACACAATCCTCACATGGCAGGCATGGGAGATGTTGAAGAGTGCATATGGCAGGCAAATAGCCATGGCCACATTTGTTCAGCTTCAATCATTCTTTACATGCAAGTATGACATGTATTCACCTCTTACTCCACAACTCAACACTCTCCTCATTGTGCATGAACACCTTGCAGCCTCTGGGGTTGATATCAGTGAACAACAAATGTGCTTCATTGTCCTACATGCCCTTCTGCCTTCTTGGGGTTCTTTCACCTCTGCAGTTCTTGCATCCTCCAATCTAGATGAACTCAGCTTGTCAGCCATATGTGGTCACATACTTGATGAAGAAGCACACTCCAAACCTCATTCTGCCCTGTCTGCATTCCATGCCACCTCAGCTCCTAACTGCCACAACATGTCCTTCTGTCCCCACTGCAAACACCAGAATTGCACCATTGAGAATTGTTGGACCATGCATGGTATGCCTGATGATGTCAAAGCATGGTTGGAAAAGAAAGGGAAGGACAGAGACATTGGATGTATGGGGGATACTGTGCCTAGTACTATGTTAAACCATTTGTTGTCTTCTGCTTCCCAAATTGACACTTGCTACTATGATGGCTTCAGCCCCTGGATACTTAACTCCAGCTGTACCAACCATATATCACCCCACCAGTCTGACTTCACATCCTACCAACCACTGAGTTTCCATGACATTACTGTTGGGAACAGCTCCACCATTGCATGCTTTGGGTCTGGCTCCAGTATGCAGGAACATGTATTGCCAGATGGGTCCTCTGTCTCACTCATGCTCTCCAGAGTGCTCCATGTCCCTGGGGCCTCTGGCCAGTTCTTGTCCATCAGTAAACTTGACTGTCTGGGCTTCTGTATCACCTACAAGAATGGCACTTGTGCTATATCAAAAGGGGGCTGATGTTTTAGCATTGGATTCCTGAAGAACAGGATGTACTGGCTCACTCTGTCCCCCAGTCCATCCCTTCATGCCCCTGTGTCTCCATCATTATGTATCTGGCATGAGCATCTTGGCCATTTATCCATGGCTGTAATTTTATGCATACAGCCATTTCAACTCACTGGTTTTGTCCAACTGCCTGCTGATCCCTTACTGTCCCCTTGTACAGGTTGCCTCACCAGCAAGTTTATGTGTCCATTGTTCTGACCTTCTCACTCATGTGCCATCAAAGTGCTCAGCTTGGTTCATTCAGACCTCATTGGGCCTGTCAGTGCTGCAGGCCTTGGTTCTGGATCACTGTATTTTGCCACTTTCCTTGATGATTACTCTGGCTTTGGACTGTCTATTTTCTCCACAGTAAGGACCAGTTCTCCTGTGCTCTGGATGGTTACCTTGCTTGTGTCCATATGCTTTTTGGTTGATGGCCACAGGCTCTGCACTCTGACCAAGGGGGGGAGTATGTCAATTGGTCTGTTAGTGATCTCCTCAGCAAGGGGGTGGAGCATCAATGGACAGTACCATACTCACCTCAACAAAATGGACATGCTGAGCACTGGAACAGAACTATCCTAGACCATGCCCTCTCACTCCTCCATTGGGCTGGCCTGTCCTCTGGATTTTGGGAACTTGCCATACATGCTGCCATTCACACTTACAACCTTCCCCTGTGCATTGTCTTGGCTGGAAGGCACCCACCACATTGTGGCCCCCAGGACATGCTCTGCCAGATGAATCCCACCTTTGTGTTTTTGGCTGTCATGCATGGGTACATACTCCAGACCATCAATGCAGTAAACTTGACCTGAAATTGTGGCCACTCACCTTTGTGGGTTATGAGTCTGGGACAAAGGGATGGATCTTCTGGGATAAGGTCACACATCAGGTCATCACTAGTCATGATGCAGTCTTCCAGGAGGACATCTTACCTGCATTGGAAGCCACTGCTACTTCTATGGTCTTTGATTGCTTTCCTCCCACACCTCCATTGCTGCCTCTGCCCAACTCAGATACTGGTAGTGATGACTCCTCCAGTTCCAGTGGTGATGACAGCCCTGATGACCCTGGAACACTGGTAAATGAACCATCAGTATCAGCTGCACCTCCTTGTCCAGTCCCAGATGCTCCTCTGCTGCCAGTTGCTGATGACTTACCTGGTATTGTTCCTCCTCCACCTGTCCCTGAGCCTGCCACACCACTGCATGTGTCTGTCCTGCCTGGTGTGCCTCCTTGCATTTGTACACAGTGCACTGCTCACCTGGGCCATGATGTGCCACTCCCTGCTTGGCACAGGCAGACTCATCTGTCTCCTGGTCATCAGCAGGCCCATTCCCATCTGGTTGATGATGATGTACCTGTTGTCCATTGGTCCCAGCACATCAGGAATGTTTTCATGATAGTGCTTACAGTCCCCAAGAATTCATGGATATCCTCAGTGAGGGGGGCATCAATGACAGTGATGACAATGATGACATATTTGCAATGCCACAAGCTGGGCCTTTGATCTCCACTATCCTTTCCCATACCATCTCATGCCCACCCACCTGACCCACATCCACTCAAGATGACACAGGCATAGGGACAGCAGCAACTTGGATAGATCATGTGCAGGCTTGCTGGTATTGATCAGGTTGTGTGTTGTGCAATCTTCATGTGCTACACACCCATGGTGCTGGCCAGTCCTAGGAGGCCCTCAAGGAGAAGCACACTTGGGACCTCACCCTCTCCCCCACAAAATCACTCCCCATGTGGGCCTTCATATTCTACATGTCTGATGGCAGTGTGCAGATCTTCTCTATAGGTATTATCTTCATGCTCCTCCTCACCTCCTTCAAGAACCTTGCCATCATCAACTCCAGTATGCTTTTTGTCCTGCCACACACCTTCTTCCCTGTTGACATCCCACCCCCACATTTTGTGCCCTTTGCACCCAGCCCAGCATCCTCCCCCTCTGCCAGTGCCCTCATGACCCTTCCCCTCCAGAAGTTCACTTACCTTGCCTGCAACATCCTCACACTTGCTCTTAGCTTCTGGAAGTGCCACTCCATGGGTCTCCTCCCCACTGGCACCACCAACTGGCTTGCATTCAAGTCCTGTAGCATGCCACCCAAGTGGTTGCTGCCATAGTGCACACATATGCATACTGTGTGCCTGATTCACCTTCATGTTCATGCATCACCTACAGCCTATAGTACTGTCTTTATGCTGCTGTTTTCATTATTATTTGCCAGGTTCCAAAGAATGGATTTTGCAACATTCTATGTGCCACTGCCACTGATAGCACATCCCTGCCTGCATCCACCAGCCACAGTGGCACATCTGACACTGCATCCAGCAGCACTGCTGCCCACAGTGCCAGCATGCTAAGCCATGCAGGCAGCAGCAAGCTCTCCTTGCTCAATGAAGCCATGCAGGTGTGGTGCAAGTGTGAGGTGTGGTGCATGGTCAAGGTGCTGGCTGGTGACTGCACAGCACAAGAAGTTGCACGGGTCCACACTACTCTCAGCCACACATGTCACAGTGGCAGCTCTGCTCACTGACACCCATGCACACACACACACAGCCCATTGACATCCCACCCAACATATGCACAAGCATACACAAAGTGTATGTGTGCATTGTGCATGAGGCACTTGATGTCACACTTGGGCTTGGGAAGCTGCACTGGTGCATGCTGGCAGATATCTCAAGGACATGTCAACCAAGTTTTACAACTGCTCCATTGAGTACTAGGTGAGTTGTGTCATGTCCTCTACACCCAGAAAAACACTGACCTTGCCATGCCTCCTGCAGCAATATGTGAGTACTACCCTGAGAGCACACAGCTCATCCAGGACCTCACCACCATGAGCTGTATTGTGTTTGACCACAGTGCATCCCCCCTCCTTGCATCTTGCTCACACATCTATTCCACAGCCATCTACCAGCACCACCCCAGCAAGCACAATGACTCAGACATGTGTCATCCTATCACAAATGTGCATGTTGACCAGATGCCCATGTCCACTGCTGCACATGTGCACTAGCACCTGCCCACAGCAGATGTGCCCATGCTGCAAGGACATCACACATGACATCCCACCTGAGGTGTGTGTTGGCATGCACTTTGTGTACACATGCACTGTATGCAAGGTGCTCCACCTGGGAAGCTGCACTGGCACACACTGGCAGATAGACATCATGCACTCTTTTCCTTTCATTCATTCATCCTCAACTCACATAAAATACTTCAACTTCCCTACAACATGCAACATGACAGGTATGATGGACACAGACAATGCAGTGCATATATTCTGTCAACAGAACCATCAAGTTTGTGCCTATTGTTCATCTACTTCTGTTTACATTTTGCATTGCTTCCCTTTATTCTCCATTGCAACATATATATATGACTGTAATCATATCTTATTGGTTGATGTTACAATACAACAGGTATTTATCCTATCTTGGCATTTTGCAAACCTCTTGGTGAGTTCTGTTGACACCATATTTTTAAACAATAACATGCTGGGCAGAATATATTCAATCTGTAAGTTCTACTATTGAATGCCACTGTATCTATGATATTTTCTCACCTCCTGTACCTGTAACTATATAGGTCCATGGGTTTTCCAGTCTACAATAGTAACCATACAGTTGATGTTTCTGTTTTGCTTTTTGTTTTCACAGTTTAAGGGGTGTTTTTTTTTTGTCCTTCTATCTATTGGTAACCTACAATACTACCACATGCCATCATTGCTATGAGTATGTGTTTTCATGGCTGATAGCCAGTGATGATCAATAGGGATGGGGATAGGACAGGGACATTGACAAGGTCTGTTGCAACTTATGTATAATGACACAGATAAATATTTGATTGTATCTTATTTAGTCAATGTTGCAACACAGCAGGTCTATACTTTAAGGCTGGAGACATAATTGGAATTGGTCCGTAAGTTGGGGTTGGTCTGGAAATTGGACTTGATCTGTAGATAGATAGAGTATATTTATGCTGCAACAAGCTATGTATACTTTCACAGATGATGTCTTATAACTTGATGTTGCAACACAACAGGTTTTTACACTAGGGATGGGGACAGGGACAGGGCAGGGACAGGGATAGGACAGACATTGGTGAAGAATGAAGAGGGATGGGGACAGGACAGGGACATTGGTGGGGAATGTTGCAATGCAATAGGTCTTTACTTTACAGCTGGAGAGATAATTGGAATTGGTCTGTAAGTTGAGGTTCATCTGTAAATTGGACTTGGTCTGTAGATAGGTAGATGTGAGGCCAATGCTATGTCGAAGCCAAACAACAAAGAAGAGACTAAAATGAAAGGACAATTGTGCTTAGACTAGCAGATATCCCAGATATATAATCAGTAAAGTAAGACAAGAGAAGCTAGAAGGTATGCACCTAACAGATATCCCAGATGATCAGAACTGGGGATAAAACACTAAGTGGACTATTGTATTTATAGTATTGGAACCAGTGCACAGACCATGCTATACACTATAAGGCCAGAATATGAGAACAAGAAGAGATGAGGTCATAGCTAATAATAGGAGGGATGTGTCAGTGCTGTACAATAAGTGCAGCAACAGTGAGAATAATAAGTAAGCACTCCACAGTCAGGGTGAGAACAATAAGTAAGATTCTGCAGCAACAGTGAGAAAATGAGTCATAACTACTTTGTAAGCGGGCCGATTGGAGATCGGACGACTGGCGCGCCATCGGCCGATAAGGACGAACAAGAGGAATGCATGACCATGGGAATCGCTTCGGTAGATCAGGAGCGATTGTAAGATCTATGGTAATAGAGACATAAGAAAAATAGGAAAAATGAAAAGAAAAATATAGTGGCCTGACAGTAGAGTACTGTTTCCTTTCATTTTCTGTTGTAACAAGGTATGTTTACTTTCACAGATGATGCCTTATAATTTAATGTTGCAATGCAACAGGTTTTTACACTAGCATTGTTATTAGGTGACTTCCCGTGAGCATCTAGAAGTGCTAGATGGACTCTAGGTCTAAATTTTTGAGTCCCACTCATGAACTTTCAAATTGTAGAGTTCCCCTTTAAATTGTATAAGACATATCAACTCTAAATCAATAAAAATAGAATTCTAGATCATTAGACTGCCTCATTTGAAATAATACACTATGATGATGACAGCCATTTCTTGCTGCAGTCTCTGGCCAATAATGGTTGGTTTTTTCATTATCTTATGATGCTGATTGTTGTGCAGGGAAGAGGTGTGGTGGTGAAGGTGACAGGATGGCAATCAGACAGGGAGGAGCACCTGAATGTGCAGTGGGAGGATGTGCCAGACTACAAGAAAGATGGCACAAAGGCTGACAAAGGAGGAAGAGAGGACAATGAAGAACAAAAGGGCAAACTCCATTTTGGAGCACAAAAGGAGTGTATTTGAAGAGGAGAGAGTAAAGACAGGTGCAAGACAGAGCACACTGAAGGGAAAAGACTGAGATGTCTGCTTAGATCCTAAGATGCTACTAGATCTACTGATATACAGAACACAGACATGCACAGACTGTGCTTACTAATATAGTATGGGCCATGGGTATGGAAGGAGGGAAGAGTGATAAGAGATTGGATAAAGCTAACACTGATCACACTGTTTACTTATTAGGTATACTTATCTCCATCTCATCTTATGGGTATTTCTTTTCTCTTTATGGTTTGAGCTCCTCTTCAACTCTATCCTGCTCTTACTATATCTTCTTTACCTTGTCTTTGTCTCACCTCAGCACTTCTGCATGTGCTGAGGTGAGTATCTCTTCTACTCTCTGAGTTCTCTTCTGACATACCTGTGCGCACAGGACATGGGAGATGGTGGCAACTATAATGTATAGGAGTGTTAACAAGTATGAGAAGCTCATTGCAATGAGTGAGACAGGCAGCAGCATGGCTGCAGTGAGTAGTGATGGAGTGAACATAGAGTAATGACACAACATGGTCAAGTGTGCTGCAGGATAGATGTGAGAGAATGATAGGATGAAGTGGGAAGGTACTCACTCAGACAGTATACAAGACATCTGAGGAGGTTGTATAGTAAAGTGTTCATCTTATATAGTATAGTGCAGGTAGAATTGGGGTGGAGTGCACAAGTGGAGTACAACAGCTACCATGTATGGAGGGATGTGTGTCATCCTGGAGTATGTGTGGAGTGAGAGTGCTTGGAGGTTAAGCAGTCTGAGGAGTAGAAGTACATGTACATAGAATGTGTGTGAAGTGAAAGGTACATATGTGGTAAATGGAAGCTGAATGAAATAGTATAGTGGTATGTACATAAATATTCAACAATACCTGCTTTATGTAGCTCTCTCTGTCTTCTGTGTATCCTCTACCCTCTGGTACACATCTTCTCTATCTTACAGATGTGGCAGTTGTGCCCTCTCCTCTTGTTCTGATGGGCTTTAGCCCTTCTCTCAATCTCAATCTGTTTTGGGCTTGATGCCTACTTCTTTTATGTCATGGCATTTTCTTCCCTAGCTGTGCTACCCAATCTCAACAATAATGATCTCCATGAAGAGGAGTTGTTCAACATGGTGGCACTTATGTGCCAGCAAGAGTAAATGGGCCTTCATTACCACAATGGGTATTGATGTTGAAACCTTCAAATTTATCCTTGGCTGTGGACTCTTGGCCACTTGGCATTCACTATCTATCCCTCACTCTGATGTCTCCCAATCAGGTCACCCATGTCTCATACAACACTCACTTGATGTGGTAGGTGCACTAGGCCTACCTAGCTGCATCTCCTGCCATGTGTGTGCACACTCACTCTCCCATACTGTGACTCTCCCACTGTCCCACCTGGCATGGCTGACTCATCATCCCTGTGCAACAACAACAATGCTGCCCTCCATGCATATGAGCTCATTGCAGTCACCACAGTCATTCATCCCCCCAGCCACCACACAGCCACTGATGATGGCACTGCAGCAGGTGTTGCAGCCACAGTTTGTGCCTGTGCTGCCCCCTGCACTTTTGCTTTTGGTGCAGAGCAAGATGCTCTGCTGGCAGCCCATGCATGTGCACCATATAGGCATAGCAGCTGCATCTGCCACATCCTCATGTACCTACCTGTCAAGCATGTAAATTACTGAGCCATATGCAAACCTCCAGCATGTTTGAGCATCTTGCATTTGTCAAAGTGTATACAACTGAATTTTGAGGGTAAATGACAAATAGTACAAGACAGTGGTGGGAATGAGAACAAAGATTTGGATTTGTTGGAGTAAGATCTCATGCATGGTTGAATTCAGATAGTGAAGTACAAGGCCTCTGAACCCAGTGGGGCAAGGGCATATAGGATGGCAAGGGCCTTGGCAGTGATGGGCATGCCACAGCACTGCTCAAGGGTGGTGACAACATGGACATTGGCCTGGAAGAGGTGTGAGCCAGGACTTGTGTGTTGGAGATCAGGCATGGCACAGTCTGTGCTTATGTGATCTTGCAACACAGGTGCAGTGTGGTCTAGGCACATAAAAATTGGTTACTTTGTTTTGTACACCTTTGTGTGATTTCCCTACCTTTTACCCCCCACCCCCCTAGAACAAACATGCCATTTTGCAAGCCTTTTGCCATTCATTTCAATATTGTGTGATGTACATAGCATGACAGCAAAGAATTCTGCAAGGGCTGACATTTATTGAGCTATAATTCCAGGTCTTGGCATCTTGGAAAAACAATCTAGAGTACCAATTTCAAGTTCACAGAATCTGGAGGGGGGGGTACCCCCCCCAGATTTACAGCTTAGAGACCCCCTCTGGCTCTAAACTGGATTACAAAGTCTCATCTACCATCATCAGCTTCTTGGCTGTTTAGGTCTAGAGTCCATCAGGGGCTTCTAGAACCTCACAGGAAGTCACTCAATACCCATTGTGGTAATGAAGGCCCATTTGCTCTTGCTGGCACACAAATACCACCATGTTGAACAACTCCTCTTCATGGAGATCATCATTGGCCAGAGATTGCAGCAAGAAATGGCTGTCATCATCATAGTGTATTATTTCAAACAAGGCAGTCTAACAATCTAGAATTCTATTGTTATTGATTTAGAGTTGATATGTCTTATACAATTTAAAGGGGAACTCTACAATTTGTAAGTTCACAGGTGGGATCCAAAAATTTAGATCTAGAGTCCATCTAGCACTTCTAGATGCTCACAGGAAGTCACCCATAGTATCTTCATCACACTAGGTAATCATGGATCATGCCCTCAACCTTCTCATTGCTCTCTGTAAATGGTGTGTCTTCTCCACCTTGCATCTGGGAGGAGGCCTCTTGGAGCACCAGCCACTTCCAGTGCAAGTATGCTCACTCTTGCCTTTTGGCTTCTTCAGTCATGTGACAACTGAAGTACTTCTTGCATACAATGTTCACATCACCACCACGTCTCTGGGAAGCACTCCCAACTCTGTCTTCCTCTGAGCTGACATTGGTATCATTGCTCACATTATGCTCATAGATCTTCTTGAAGATCTCCTCAACATGTTTCTTGTGCAAGCAACAGTCATTCTCATATATTTTGGCTTGCTCATCCCTCCCTAATTGTTGTTATTAAAGGTTCTTCACCAACTCTCTTGATATTTTCTTATCTCGAGATTTCCATACTTTGTGTTACATTTGATCATATCTTTCTTTGTCCTGATCTGTTTAGGTTCTAACTCCACACACATACTGTACACATGGTTATAGTTCAGACTCCACATTTATGCATACTATAAAAGAGTTCCCAGGTGGCACAACTGCTTTCTTCAGTTGCTCATCTTGGACTCTAGGTACTGTACACTCACTCTTACTATATTTACTTAGTTGCTCATCTCAGACTCTAGTCCCCCACTTAGTGTGGTGTTTGTAGTGCTCATTGTTCCTAATCATAAGTCACTGTCTATCGAAGTTTAACACTAATTGGTAGACATGAGAAGACAATGGTTCAACCAAAGGCAGTAGACCTGGGTGAGGCTGGCCATGGCTCAGGCCTGCAGATGGACTAGTACTAGTGAACATATCCCCACTGGGGACCTCAGGCCTGGGTGAGGGACCAAAGAACATGGCCTTCTCATGAATAATATGTCTAGGCCAGAATGGGTTATCAAAGTGCATGGCTCCCTTGTGAATGTGGGATCTAGGTAGGCTGGGATGGTGGAGCCTGACTATCAGGGGCAAAGAGGTGTTGGGGACTGTCAGAGAAGTAGTGATGTCAGGCTCCACATCAAGTGCATTGACAGGGCTTAAGGTTGATCTAGAACTACTGGGCTTAGGAGGCTGAGGGTTAGCAGGAGTAACCTGCTGAGAGGCATCAGGAAGGGAATGCACAGGGCTGACATCAAGTGGGGCAGTTCCTCAGGGTTGTTTTAAGCTGCAAAGAGTTGAGGTGGTGGGACCTGCATAATTTGATGGGTCTGGGGAGGGGGATCAACTTACAGTGGCTTTTCTCTTGCCTTTGTTGAGGCTGCAGGAAGGACATGGGGAAGGTGGCTCATGAAGCTGGATCAGAGTCAAGGGTGCACAAGCCCTCCACTTGAACTTGTCAGTGCTCATCTTTCTTGAATGGCCATCAGATATCCTTGTGGAATGGTGCACTCACTTAAAAGACTTGGTGTTTTCTCCCTCATCCTCACTGGAATATCCACATCTCAATCCACTGGGCTGGGCTTCATGATGACAGGCAGGAATGCTATTCAACTCCACATAAGCCTGTGTAGGGCAGCAGAGATAAGGATTATGGACCATGCTACCAACTGTGCTTTGTCAAGTGCATTCTCTAGTCTTGATGTACACAAAACAGTGGATTCCAACAAAATGTTTAGCTTCATTTACTCCTCTTGAATATGGCCATTAATTTCTGCATCCTTATGCCATGTTTCTGCCATTCCAAGTTCTGCTCCATTGATATGATTGAGCAACAATAAGTGCTAAGAGCAGCCTATTGGACAGTCTTAGGGAAAGTTTGTGATAACTATACCCCTGGTAACAAGGTAGTTGGTATGCACTTGATAAGCATAGTAAACATCCTGGAGGACAATGAAGAGAGGGATAAATGAGATGATGATAAGGATGATACTGCTGATGACTAAATGAGGATCCAGAGTGATGAGTTTAGGATGTCTTAGAGTGACTTAGAGATCTTAGACTTAGTTCTTTAGAAGGATGAAGCTTGGAGATCCTTTGAGTGAGATCAAGTGTGGTATAGGAGAATCTCTAGATTGTGAAGTTGACAAGACTAGAGTTTAGGACCACCAGTCTTGCAACTACTTATACCAAACCAGAGTCCTAAAGATAGTACAAGTAAATAAGGTTAATGGATCAACAATGATTGTGCAGCAATCAATGGAATCATATGACCTAAGACATGTCCATGATATAGTAAGTGGCTTAACCACAAGTGCAAAACAAATGAGGGATAAACAAAGACAAATAAAGACAAGAAAAGGTGAGTCCTTGCCAATTGTATAGTAATAATCCTTAGCAAGTAAATGTAAATAAATAAAGAAAGATAACAAAGGAAAAGATAAGTCTTTTATAGTACTTGGAGTAAAACTCACAGCTTAGTATGTAAATACTATAGTACTATAAAAGAGAAAGGATAGAGTCCTTACTTTAAGTTGGAGCTAAGCTCACAGCTGTAGTTAATACTACACTTATAGTAAGTAAGATATAAAAAAAGAAAAAGAAAGGAAAAGAAAATATGTTATGAGGTGCCAAAGCAAGTGCCTCATAACAATAAGAAGTTGTTCTTCATATCTTGGATGGACTTCTGCATCAACTTGTCCATGAGTATTGGCAATTTCTGTGCTCTGGCATGCAGAGATGCCAAGCCTTCATATGAGATGAATAAGAGTGTTGTAAACCAGGCTGCAACAGAGCTAATGCATGCAATTAAGCAATCTAGTCATAACTTGGGGATCCAGAGGACTGCTTACTTCTTGACATCTTGTTGGCAAAAAAGTGGAAAGTAGATGGTAGTGGTAATGGGGAGCACATAATTGGCTTAATAAGGGGTAGTGTGTGAGACATTTTTCTACTATTGTTGAGTTTGTTTCTATAATAAACAATCTATATAATTAGGGGACATCCAGAACAGCATGCTCTTTGACCTGATGCCAGGGCACACATGGGATATCCTGTGATCAGGGCCAGACCAGCCCTTGCATGAGGAGTGCAGGATCTTGCAGTACACCATCTGCTCATACCAGTAGTCCTTGCTGTCCTGACATGAGTCATTGGAGGGGAGGGGCTGTCTGCCTGGGACCAGCATGCACTTGTCATCTGTATCTCTTACATAGTTGAACTCACTGTGGGATAAGTTATCTGTTAGCCCATGCATTCCTTGAATGGCCTAGTGACCCCATACCATTCAAAATTGCTCTGTATGCACACATAGTTCTTTACCCTGGTCATTTTGGCCCTTTCTTGGTTTTTGACAATGCAGTTTTGGTCTTGGACATGGTGGCAGTAAAGAGTCTGGGGTATGATGTCACACACCCACATGCTTTATACTGGCATCTTGCCTACCTGACATCCAAAAAGGTGCCTCTCATTTTGCTCCTTGCTCAGACTCCACAGCTCAAAAACATCATGACCAGGATTCCACATGTCCAACACACTGACAAAACCACCCATCAATCTGCACACATATAACTATAACTGTGACACCCACATTACTTGTGCATCAGCACAGAAAAGTCAAGATGGACAAACCACCAAGTTTGATGAGCACACATAGTTGCCCAGGAGGATGAACCACTGACTCATGTCTGATGGGACAGTGACAATGCTGCACATGTGCAACTTCTTGTTGCCAAACATGTATTTGCACCAAGTTAGCCCCTCATCTGTGCTGAATAGAATGTGGTCCATAGGTTCCTCATTGTTTGCCATGACAAGTATCAAGCCACAGTTGCCAAACTCCCAGAGGTACATGTCTTTGTGCACCTCTTCCCATGTGAAGCAGGTGTCCCTGCTGAGGAATGTATCACTCTCTGTGTATGGTGCTAGTCTCTCACCAACATTCCTGATGGCAATGATGAGGCCCACAGAATCCTTGAACTTGTTTCTGACATAGCAATTGATGCCTGGTTTGTGACATTTGTACTATTGCTATCATCCAAGTGACCATTCATTCAAGAAGTGACTCTCATGCACCTGAAATGAATGACCAAGCTTGTGTCCCATCAGACATTCTTTATCTTTTGCAGTCCATGCATACCACCACTCAAAATTGTCTTCACCAAACTGTTGTGACCACACCTTCACAAAATGTAGGAAACTGTGACAAATTGACTGCTTTCTTGCAATTGAGCTGTCCAGGGAGGAACCTCTGAGACATCAAGTCTTGCACAGTTGTAAGACCATGAACCAGAAGTTTGATGCCAAGATTGAGAGAATTCCTGTGGCAAAGTTGATAAGATCACATGCAATACATGCACCTACCAGCTCTTTCCTGAGTCAATCAAGTAGTGTACTACATTGGTCTCATCCTTGTCATTCACAACAAAGATACTGCCCTGATCACCAAACTTGTACTTGTGAGCATCCATGTGTACCATTTTCCATGAGACACCAGGATCTGTGCTGAGGAATATGTCACATTCCTTGTATGGCTCCAAATATTGCCTGATGGACCCAATGCCCATAACAAAACCAGGTGCAGGTGATGAGAAAATGCACCCAAAGTTATACAGGACTGCCACTGAGTGCAAGTGCAAAGAACAGTTGTTGACATTGGCAGGGGCAGCCCACCCTTTGGCCCTCACTGTCCACTGGGTGCACATGGATTGGCAACCAGAAGCCTCCTAAGGCCAATGGTTTACCAAATGCAGAAAGCAGTAACTAGGAAGAATTCATGTTGTCAAAGGTTATCATCAACTCGACCTGCTTTGGTGCACTGTGGCCCTCCACCTCCTGGGCATTCACTACTACATTTGCCAACCTGATGCCTTGACACCATACAAACTTTCATGCTGGGTTTCAAATTGACCTGACAACAATATATCAGAGATAACATCACCTCAGCATTCATCATTAAAAAAAAAGATCCAATAACACCATGTAATGCTGCTCTTTACAGCAAGAAGAGGAATATAAGGTTCACATGATGACAGTCGAACAGGGAACTCCAGCAAATTGTTTTTTGGTGGAGGTGACTTTTATGCAGTTGCACCTTAAAACATAACAGTAGTGGGAATAAATGAAGATTAATAAAGGCAAACAAGAGAAAACAATCATTGAAACAGAAAAGCCTTGCCACTTCTACTATGGGAATTGGGTGAGGAGGGACTGAAGGAAGATAAAAAATGTAGGTGCATGTTGATAATATCAAGAATAATTACATCTTCACATCCCCTCAGCTCTGTGCCACATGAGCTGCACCTGATCATCATCAGTGACTCACCCTTACATCATTATCCAGAACTGAGCATTACATTATAGTCTTAATAACACTGTCATTTCATAAATTTCTGCTGTCCCCACTCACTGTGCAGAACAGTCAAGCCTTGGACATCCTTTACCTCAACCTCTGCTGCCCCCATGAATGAAAATAATGTCCCATAACATGGGGTGTGGCATTGCCTCCAGGCATGACCAGGTCAACAGGTCCTACTGACTGCAGATCACAACCCAAGCACTGGGATGGCACTGCACCAGCTTCTGTAACTGCTTTGTGACTGTAATACCACAGCATGCATTTTGGATGTATAGTTCTGTCATGCTCATGGTTTAGACACCTTGTTCAATGAACTTTATGTGGTACATGAATCTTTGGGTCTTAGATAGTAATTGCCTATTGAGGGAGGGAGTTCCTTACTATTACCCAACTAAGGATTGGAGGCTAGACCTCACTTATGCTCTATTAAAAAGTGCCACCATTGTCTTTGACAGGTCCTGGAGGCACAGTGTTGCAAGGTATGGGAACATGTGGCTCACTTACCACCCTCACCCTTGAAAGTAATACCTGAAGTCTCTGTTGCAGTATGCTGTCACAACCAGATCAGAAGCTGAGATTACAACACTTGTGTATAGCCCCAACTGAATGCCACATGAGAATGCCCAGACTTGCAGTGCCAGAATTGACAGCATTTGTTGAGAGCCACTGGGATACTGTGGAAATTGATGGATGAAAACAAGGCACCAGAAAGGTGCCTGTTTGCCACAATATGTAAGTGCATCCATGGTCATCAATGCTCCAGCCAACAAGCCTCAGAGGAGTGGATGGAGACATGAGGTCTTCTGCAGGAGCAAACCATCAGACACAATGGCACCTTTACAGATGAGATGAAGATCTTTATGAGATACTCCTAGAACAGAGACACTCTGACATCCTCAAAAGCAGAAACCAAAATCAGGAAATGCAGAAATTGAAAGAAATGGCATGTCAATGGAATAGATTGGACTGCACCACAGCACCAAAGTGTGAACTACAGTGGGTGGGTGTCTTGATATAAATACACCCAGAGGAGGTGGGCCAAAACCAACACAGAGTACTTGTGTTTTTTCTATCAGAAGTCCTTTGCAATAGTGTCATCACTCCACATTCTTGCTTCTACAATGTTTCTATCCACCAGTGCATGGAACCTGTCCAATACTTGTGTTGGGAGCATTGTCCACACCATCCCCATTCCCTCACCCTACATGGATGAGACCTAGGCCATATGGTTTGGGTATCATCAACCCATTCTCCCCACCAGTGGTGATGAACATTGACCCAGGCAGGCTGGGGCTAGCAGATCCAATGCCATTCTAGCATGCTCTGGTGCATATATTCTTTTTGAAGTTGTGGCCTTGCTCAACAGATATATTTCATCAGTACTTTCATAACAACATGAATGTGGATGTTACCAGTGGCTATTGGGGCATGCCCCAAGCACATGCCCCACCCACACCACCCACACTTTACACCATGCAGGACCTAACTGATAATGTGCAATGCACAGCACAGCAGTATTCCTAGGCCAGGTCTATCCAATCAAGGAGGACAGAATGGTGATGGCAGGTAGAACAAGGGCAGAAGCCTGAGTAGAAGAAGAAGCAATAGCATTGCACAGAAGTAAGTATAGTAGAGAGTGGTAAGTGCATCCATGCTAAGGGAGAGGACAGGAAAGTCAACTATAGATCAGTGTCCCAGGCTGAACCCTAAGTACTAAAACTGCCATGCACAGATTGCACTGATGTAATAAAGTATGGGGCACAGGTGTTGGAGCAAAGAGCAAGATCACATGTCAACACTAACAACCACCCCAAGACACTGGCAAAAACAAGCACAAGCATGAATGCCAATTGCCCCATCAAGAGGGGCAACTTGGTGAGTATAGGGCTGATCCTGCATCTGCTGCAATGCAGGCTGCAGGTAAGGCCCCAGCACACAAAACCAAAACTTTATAAGTCCAGGTCCAGGGATCGGGATGGCACAGCCACTTGTATCAGTGGACACTGGACACAGTTCCAAGCTTGCAGTCTGGGGCCAACCTCAGGCTAACAGTGAGGAAGTGCAGGCCACACAGATGATGGGATCCACTGGTGCAAGGAAGACACAGTAGAGGGGTGGCACAAGATGGGTATAGTCCATGTAAGTTGATTGTTATATCTTGCATAGTGTGGACTCACCTAATAAACAGAATACACCATCTCTATGCCCTGTTCTGGCATATGACTGCATGTTTCATGGATGAGAAACAGGCTCAGTCAACCACCCAAGTGAGTTTTTTTTGACATGGTTTAGATCTTTGAGAAGGCACTGACTGATAGTAGTACAGTGCCATGTGCTGGTCTTCCTATTGTGGGGATACAACCACATGCTCTGCAGACAGGGGGCAGCCCAAAGGAAGGCTCAAAAGGTAAGTTTAACATAGCTTGAAGCTTGGAGAAGGCACTGACAGTAGCACAGTGCTCATACTTGTTATGTTTTATCAATTCCATTGGCAACTGTATGTTCACTTCCATTTGGTTTTCCTGTCTGCTCATCGTCACTCACCACACATGTACATTTTACATACACATACTTCTCTTCTTCCTCAGACCTTCTCTCCACATCTACACCAAGCCTCACATACTTTACCAGGACAACATGTGTCCCCTCTATACATGGTAGTTGTTGTACTTCATCATTACATTCTCCACTCCAACACTACCTACCTCCACTATATAAGATGGACTCTTACTATACAACTCCTCAGACATCTTACCACCAGTCTGAGTGAGTACTCCCTATCCCATCTTATTCTCCTTCTTACAGCTCTCTGTCTCTTTATTATGTGTGGCACCTTCTGTGTCCACATCTATCTTGTCACTGCAGCTATGCTGGCTGTCCTTACCCTCTATGAGGAAACAATCACTTTGTTCCTATCAATTATATTGTTTGTTACTGCTTGCCCTAGCCTGTGTGCACAATACTTGCCTTCCTATTTATCCTTGCCCCACATAGATCATTATCAGATATCACGACTGAATGTCCAGATGCCACCAGTGCCCCACCTTTCTGCTTATATGGTATTGATTACCTACTTTCTTTTTGTATGCTATCAGTCATGCCCAGATACTTACACCTGGTTATTGATAGCCCAGCAGCATGGAAGGGTCTCATAATGCAAGAGGTTGTTGATGAGCATCACATGCCTATAATGCCAGAAAATGACTATCAGTGACATCAGGTGAATACAGCAACATTAACATGCCACACATGACAATCATCCTATGTCATATCAATTGCCCATTTGCCTAGGCATCAGACTATAGGACTGGCTTCAGCCAACAAGGAGCAGGACTGATAAGATGTATAGGCCAAGATATGGTCCATGGAGTCACAAGTCATGAAGTCAGCATTTGGTGTGATTGGCACTTTTCCTCTTTTGCTCATCCATTATAGTATGATACTTTTGTTGAAATATTTGTGCATACTACTACATTTTTGTTTAGTTTCCTTCCACACACACACTTTGCCTATTCATTACATACAATGTACATCACATCTTCACTTCTCCACAGACTACTCACTCCCCTGCACAATCTCACACCACCCATTACTCCAGGATGATGCATGTCACCTCTCTATGGAGCTCCTTGTACTTCACATACAGACTCCTCTTCAACCTTACCTACATATAGTACTTAAGATGGACAACCCACATACAACCTCCTCAGATGTCTACACTGTAGCCTGAGTGAGTATTCTACCTACTTCATCTATCTACCCCTCACATCTCCCTGCAGCATACTTGAACCACATTGTGTTGCTCTCTCTTCATGCTCACTCCCATTACTTGCTGCAGATGATGTCTGCTCTTCTCTCCCCCTTGGGGATACTCTATTTGCTCATCATTATATCCAACATTTTTGTGCTTGCCTGCCTGAACCTGCACATATAACTTTATTCGTCACATCCAGACTCCACCTCATTTCCAATAATCCCTGTGATTGACCCTACATTGTAAATTTTCTGTGTTTTGTTGTGCTCCAGCCTTGGAGCTAGACTTGTATTTAGATGGCACATTGTCAGCCAGAACAAATAGATTTCCACCACCCACAATTTGTCTCCCCTCTCCCATCCAAGTCAGATTGTGAAAAACACATTCTGCTCCTCCCTCCATGTATCTCACAGTCAAGAAAGTGCACATACCTCATATGTCAGGCCGCTATTATTTTCCCTATTTTTCTCTTCATTTTTCTCTATTTTCTTATGTCTCTATCGTCATAGATCTTATAATTGCTCCTGATATATTGAAGCAATTCCCACGGTCATGTACTCTTTCTTTTCGTCTTCATCGGCCGATGACGCGTATGTCGTCCGATCTCCGATCGGCCTGTTCTATATTTAGTTATGACTCATTCTCTCACGTCTACTGCGCATGCTCACCAATCCTTCTCACACCTGCTGCGGAGTATCACCAATCACTCCCACAGTTACTGCGGAGCTCAGTCAGCGATGACACATCCCTTCTATTATTAGATATGACATCCTTACTTTACTTTCTCATTCTCCGGCCCTATACTGTACTGCATGGTCTGTGCACATTCTAGGATACTATATATACATACGACTCCTAGCGGTTTATTCTCCAGTTCTGATCATCTGGGATATCCGCTAGGTACAGTACTATCTTCTCCTCTCTTTTACTATACGCTAATATCATCTGGGATATCCGCTAGTCAAAGCGCGATCGTCCTTTTATTGTTTTAGTCCTCTTTCAGTTGTTTGGCTTCAACACAGCGTCGGCCTCACAATTGATCAGAACTCCTCCCTCCGCCACACCCTCCCTCGTCCCTCCCCCAGTCCTCCTTGAATTAGGAGCTAACCCAGATCGTGCATTCCACATCAATCCTCACCACCACTTCACTTCATATATCGCAGGGGGACCCCAAACGTCTACATACTAGCGTAGACATTTCGTTTTTCAAACTCCTCGT